>JAOEHQ010046516.1:0-11483 GCA_025447715.1 Asclepias incarnata
ACACTAGGAACTTATTTTAAAGGCGAAACTACAATAAAGGTTATTTTATTATTCTCTTAAAAATTGGGATGTTACATTTTCATTGACCAATAAGAAGCCACAACCAACCAATCTGCACATATTTGTCATTATTCCATTTATTATGCAAAAATTAATAATAAATAAATATATAAGCAATCAAAAAGCCACAGGAATCATAAGGCAAAAGAAATCACTTTTTAATTAATTGAATTTTATTTGAATTTTAAAAAGTATAATCACATCTAAATAAAATAAGAACCTTAAAATTTAAAATCTCAAAAAACTGCTTATTTGAAATAAGAAAAATTTCAAAATTTAAAACTTGTGAGGAAAATAAAAATTAAGGATAAATTTTTTTCAAAAACTTGATAAGATAAAATATGAAGATTTCATTTTGTCTAATCATTACTTACCTAAACTTAAACTTAAAACGAAAATGACTTTAATTAATTGTATAATATGCATATAAGGGTTTTTAAAAATAATTATCTATACTCTTTATTAAAAATTCTATCCCATGTTGAATGTTACACATTTTGTGATATGTAAATTGTCCAAAGTACCCTTAATGATTAAATTACACTATCAGTCCCTAATCTTTTAAAATATCTCCACTATTACCTTTTACATCAATTACATTTTACATCAACCTACACCACCCGATGCCGTTGCCACCTCCAATAGTCGCTGCCACCAGCACCAGTCGCCGCCACCACCAGACCGTCACTACCGCCGCTGCCGCATTGTGCTGGTACCATGCTATATAGGTAAATGTGTTATAGTGTGCTATAAATTATATAGTAGAATGAGCCAAAAATCTAAAATCCCAACCCGTCTCGATTCCGGTGCCGAATCCCATTCGAGAACAGTACCGGTATCCATTTTCGGTAGTTTTCTGGATCGGTACTAGTACGGTACCGGGTCCCGCAAACACCGGAAAATACCGATACCGTACCAGTACCGTCCCGATTCTGGTTCATTATAGGACCAGGATCAGTACCAAGTTTTGATGAAATTTAAGACTAATACCACGAGTATCGGGACGAGATCGGAATAGTTAGAAGGTATCATTTTTGAAAGAAAAAAAAAGTGAAAGAAAACCTAACAAATGGGACCCGGGTAGGGTCGGATTCAACTCCAACCAAAGTCGGGTCGGATCCATTGGATATACAACAACAACAACGGTACCCAATCCCTGCAATAGGCGGGGTATGGGGGAGGTAAGATGTACATAGTCTTGCCTTTACCCGAAGGTAAAGAGACTGTTTCCATAAGGACCTCCGGCCAAAACTGGTAAGGAACAAGAGGGAAAGTAATGAGTAGGTAGTCATACCTGTCGGGCGCGTCTCGCATATCTGCATTAATAATACGGTAAAATACTAATAAAAATAACAAAAAAACATACATGTCGGCCGCGTATCCTTTTACCTATTCGATGGCTTAATTATAGAAAACAATGTACATGAGATGAAATACACCAAAATATGAATACTCTTTTGTAAAAGAGTTATTGCATGTGCCTTAAGTCACTAACAAAACTCTCTATATTATCCCATAATAATACTTGTGTAACCCATGCAATAAGACCATCCTTAACCGTTCACCCTTTTTACCTACACTTTTTCTTGCCACATCAGCGTCACCTTCTCACCTCCTTCACCTTCTCTTTTTCCCCTTAACCCTTCACCTTCAAATTTAATACCCCACTATACCCCACAATACTACCATATACCCAATCAAAATAAAACAAAACAATAAAAAAATATAAAAAATAAAAAGACCCACGTCGGTGATCCATTTCACCTAGCTTGCTTCACTTATTCATTTCACCAAGCCACCTTAATAGTTCACCTACATGTCTATTCATTTCACCTTTCTTTTCACCTAGGCCTTACAAATGGTCTTAGGGTCTAGTACATTATTTGGAAGGGAAGTAATGTAGCGTCCGTATCGACGACCACTCGCTCCAGTAGACTCTAAATTTTATTTATTATTTTAATTATAAATATAACAAAGCATATTTGTTGGTGGGTTCTCAGAAAGAACTGTAGATACAACTATAGCATGCACAGTAGCATTTTTTTTCTTCTCAAAGCTTGCGAGCCCTACTATTTTTGTTTTAACTTTTTTTCCTTTTTCTTTTGCTTCATTTCCCCCCTTTATTTGTTTAATGTTTTTTGGTTTTGTTTTTTTTTTTTCACCATTTTTTTTATTTCTTTTTCATAATTTTAGCTTTTAAAGATGGACTGGTTTAATAGACGTTCAAAAGTGTCCACCCTTTTGATTTTTGGCAGTAAACATAACTATGATGGCGTGATTATGATATTATACAAACAAAAAAAAAGATACCCCTGCAGCGTTCCTTTATGATTCTTGATAATAAACATACCTATAATGACGTGGTTGTAGAAAGAAACTGCCCAGTGCCGTCTTCCGCGGGTTTTGAGCCCCAATACCTCGACGGTGTATGGGGGAGGTTAAGATGTCGGCAGACCTTATCCCTATCAAAGTAGAGAGGCTGCTCCCAGTTTTCTACCTAAATGGTAGAAAAGGCCCTCCAACCTTTGCATGAGATGAGGTTCGAACCAATGACTTCTGTCTCCAAAGTTCAGGGTGATAACCACTGAACCAAACCATGCGGCTTATATCTCATTATTATCCATCCTTATTCCCATCCCATCCCATCCCAATTGCCATGCCAAAATCCAATGGCTCCCTCATCCCATGTCCGTTTAAACCTCCTTTTCACCTCTTCTTATCGTGTCTCTCTTTCTCTTTATAACCTTCTAGAAACCTTTACATACAATCTCTATCTCTATATCTCAGTATGTATATATATATCTCTCAATCTCACTCTCTCTATACATATATTTAACCTCTATTCCTTCATCCTCACTCCTTCACATAAAATTCTTCTTTCATCAAAAATTTCAGTTCTATTTTAACATTTTTATATTTTTAACTTTCCAAAATTTATAATTCATGGATCTTATTCCGGGTCTACCCGATGATATCGGGTTGGAATGTTTGATTCGACTTGATCACACCCAATTCCCATCAGCAGCTTCCGTTTGCCGGGGCTGGAAATCCGAAATTGAACTCCCTTCGTTTCAGACCAACCGGAAATCCGCCGGGTTGACACGGAGGATTGTAGTAATGGTTCAAGCACAAACCGACCCGACCAAGAAACACGGGTTGCGGAAATACTCAGCCGCACCGGTTTACCGTCTCACTGTTTACGAACCCGAAACGGGTAAATGGGGCGATTTGGACCCGATACCCGGGCTCTCAAACGGGTTGCCCCTCTTTTGTCAGATTGCTCCAGTCGGGTGTAACCTTGTGGTGATGGGTGGGATAAACCCGGATAACTGGGAAGCTTCGAATTTTGTTTTTGTTTATAATTTTATGTCTGCCACGTGGCGACGTGGGCCCGATATGCCAGGGTGTACAAGGTCGTTTTTTGGATGCGCGTCGGATAATGATCGGAGGGTGTTTGTCGCCGGGGGACATGACAATGAGAAAAACGCACTCCGGTCAGCGATGGTCTATGACGTGGCGGAAGATGAATGGACCTCAGTTGCTGACATGGAAGATGAACGTGATGAGTGTAAAGGTATTTTCCACCGTGGCAAGTTTTATGTAATTGGTGGGTATAATACTTTAATGCAAGGGCAGTTTGGGAAAACTGCAGAGTGTTTTGATTTGTCCACGTGGCAGTGGGAGGTAACAGAAGATGACTTCTTGGGTGCTGACACGTGTCCTAGAACTTGTGTCGATGGTGGGAATGGCGTTGTGTATATGTATCAAGATGGTGCGGTTGTATCACTTGATCATTCCTCTAGAATCAGGATCCCAAGCACGATGGATGGTGTACCGTGTTTAATCGGTTGGGAAGGTCAGTTGTTGGCCGTTGGATCGGTTGGTTTTGGCCGAACGCATGGAGTGTACATGTTGGATTTGAAAAGCTCCCCCTGGACAAAGGTGGATGTGCCGGAAGCGTATTCCGGCCATGTTCAGTCAGGTTGCTGTTTAGAGATATGAATATTTGTTTTGTTTTACAAAATGTAATATACAAGTTATGGTAGGTATATCAAACAAAGCTATTGTCACGTTACTTACTATGATAGTAGAAGTTTTTGACTGAGAATTAAATTAATTACCTTTCTATTATTCTTTAACATACAAAACTTAAAATAAAATAAACTTGTGAATAGCTTATAAAGTACAAAAGACCCAACAAGGGAAATACTATGATGAAATGAAACATGTTTGTATGGAGGTTGCTTCCCGCGGCCATCATTTCCCCGTGATGAATAGAAGAAGAGATGAAAATCATGAGCAGCAGTAAGCAAATTTACTTTACTTTCATGGTGTTGTAAAGAACCTGCCAAAACATCTTGTACATGTGCTTTTTCAAGTACATTTTCTTCACCTTTTCTCTCCCTTCAAGTCCCATACGTTGTCGTTCTGATGGGTTTTTGAGAAAATATTGAAGGTTTTTGGAAAGAACCGTCGTTCCTTGATGTCCTATGGGATGTAGAAGACCTGTCACATTGTGTTCCACAATCTCTTTCGTTCCCCCTGCATCTGTTCCCAGCACCTACTCATAGTAAAACACAATAGGTATACTGTGAAATTCCAAAGAAGGTAGTCATAAATGAGATGAACCGGCTTGAATACGTTCTTTATCCGGCTATAAACAGTAACCAACCTCGGTCCAAATTTTGTTAGGAAATAGACTTTGAAAATAATCTGGATTTTAAGGTAATTTGATCTAGTACCCACTCTAAAATGACGGAGTAGCAGCTAATGTGTTGGTACTTTTGACCATGTTTTCTGATATGACCTTGACTTGATGACTGAAAACAGGTTAATTTAGATAATAACCTTAAATCAAGTTTTGTATAACTTTGATGACTTTTTAGTTGGTTAACCAAATCATAAATTATACGAAAGTTGGTCACTTCTGTATGCAACTAACCCTTTAATTAGTCACAAAGTACGCAATGAAATTATATATGTTCCACAAAAAAATGATCCAGGTAGATTAAGTAGCAGGATCTGGATGTTTAATATTTGCAGTACATAAGAAAGCATGGTATATACGGAGTAGTATCTTACTGGAATACCAAATGCCATAGCTTCAATTGTAACTCTTCCAAATGTTTCACCAAGCCCCTGCCATTCAGTCGATGATTTGATGTAAGTTACTAGATTAATGTAACAGATCATATGACACTTTGCAACATTTCAGAAATCAATCTCCTACATTGGCATCATTTTAGTATTTTACAAAAAATCACATACTATACTAAAAATGTTTGATCACTTGATAACATATTTGATGATCACCATGAATCCATGGCTCTCTGTCCCTTAACAGCTTAACTTAAAGTAAAAGGTGATAAGGTCAAGCACTTTCCAATCCATATGGTGCCCTTCTAGTAAAGACTTTAAGTACAAAGAAAAAAAAAGTCAAACTCTTTTCATGCCACTTGGTGTTTTTGATGCCACTTAATAAATGGGAAATGATATTGGTACCATATGCATTGATTAATTTACCAAAGTGATGCATTAAATGTTTGTACAATGTGTTATAAAATCTGTACAGTGTGGTACAATTATTAAAAACCATGGTACGAATATCACTTCCCCTTAATAAATATACCACAGGATTCCATTTTCCCCTGTATAAGTCTCATTGTATTTGTAGATGTCGCAATCTTGACTCATTTACTTATGAGTTAGTGGATTTGCGTTGTGTTATCTTAACGGATCAAATGGGTAAAATTGGAATGATTGAGCTAAAAAGAAACAATGGGCTGAACAAACTGAAATTTACCTAAAGTGTTCTTTTTAATGCATCAAAACTCCTAAATTTTTTTCATTCAAACCAGTATAATGTGTTAACAATTTCATAATCAAATTAAAGAGAAAAAAAACCATAAAGGCTTTATCATTTCAGATAATTGACAATTTGACATGCACACAATTCTTAACTCAAGCTACTTTGTTTTTCACGACTCCAAACGAAAAAAGGATCAAGTAATACACCATGACTACCTATATATCACAGACTTCCGCCATAGCTTTTGATCTACTTAATACAATGCCTACCAAGATAATAGATGTGGGACCTACTCACAATTGGTCTAAATGATGTCATGACGTAACATTTGCATACTCATGTTCAAAATTTATACACTAAAGTATTCAAGTCAAAAAACAACACACGCCATAAATAAACTCCTACGTACAAAAGTGACGTAATTTCAACAAGGCTTTGAGTTAGCAAATTTGAAAATGCATCAGAAAAGAACAAATACATTAATAAACTAATGATGCAAGCTTGCCACATACACAAAACAAACGACTTCAATTGGTTCCAAATTGAGGTGGCAATCTTGACCCATTTACTTGTGAATGGGCCAATTTGGGTTATGTTTTATTTTTAATGGGTCAAACAGGTTAAAATTCGGCCAAAGTATATTTCTATTGCATAGAACCTCTTTAATCAATCTTCTAGAAAATATAAGTTTGCTACCATAACTGACGCACCAATTATTTATCTGATATTTATTTTTGGACATAAGCATTAGGGTAAACCCAACCTGACCAATGAAATATCTGTTTTGACCTCACCCAACCTGTCTGACCTGACATTTTGCCACATATACTTGAAGTTATAAGTACAATAGGATGTCTAGCAGAGACTAGTTACCTGGGAATTTATAACGTAGACATCTGCTGCTGAGTAAAGTGAGGCAACACGCGTTGATGCCGGAGTCCACAGCACTGACTTTGGCAAGTCTGAGTGATTAGATAAGAAACTAAGTAGTCCCTTGACATAAACCACCTTATTGCTCTTCGAACCAACTGAACCAATCAGAAGCTTAATATCTTGGTGTTGCTTCTCTTCACTCCCCCTCAACATTTTTCTTGAACTTTCACCATCATCAACCAATCCTCCTAGTTTTCTTTCACTGGCCAAATTTACTGATTCAAGAAGCAGAAAATGGCCCTTTCCTGGGTTTATACTGCTTAACGCTATGACAAGCATATCATTATCTTTAAGTCCCATTTCTTCTCTGACTGTTTTTCTTAACAGCAATCTTTTTTCCAGCATTTTCTCAGTGCTGAATGCAGGGGTATTTAGGGAACAAGATATGGCAGCTACAAAAGCTAGTCCATCATTGACAGAAAGGGGAACCAAAGAGGGTGCAGATTTGAATTGGATATTTTCTTCTTCACACCAAGCTAGCCATTGTTTAGATTGAGATTCAGAAAGGAATACCAACATTTTTACTCGATTTAGAACAAGTTTAGAGCGATCAAAATACTCCCGTCTGTTCTCCATGATCCACCATACAAGTTGACGTGTCCCAGCCACGGAGTGGTCAAGATATTGTTCTGTGGTCATTTAAGTAATTGTCATTTAAGTTACTGATATCACAAAAATGCATACAAAGTTTTACCATCTACACAGCAAATCAAAATCTTTTACTATCTACACAGCTTCATGATTTCGTACACATAGAGTTTATAGATAAATTATGAGAAAGAGCCCTCACCAATCCATGATGCACATACAGCTGAACCTGCAATGACAAGATCTGCTTTCATGGCAGCTTTGAAACTGAGCTTATCTTTATCCTCAAGAATTTTGATCTTTTTTCTCGCAAGTTCTGGAAGCAATCCACCCCGTCTGCTAAGAGCAACTACTGAAACTGTGGCCCCACAGCTCAAAAGCTCTGATGCCAACTCCATCATTGAAAGTGGAGCTCCAGTCATTGAAAGCTCGTGAAATATCAAAACAAATTTTCGAGACCATACAAGACGAGCAAACTGACTCTTCCTATCACAAGTTCCTGATCGCTTTTCAGGACTCCATTCTAAAACTCTATCTTCTATTGAACCAAATGGACCAACTAGCATCCCATAAGTGGCATTCGTCTGAGGAATTTCTTCTTCTTGGACATCAACATCATTACTGTGAACAGTTTCCGAAACCTTTTTTTGATTCCCACGTCTTGAACGAGAACGTCTTGACCTTTTGCTCTTTTTCTTTATAGTCACGATGCTATGTGAAACACCACCGCTTCCATTCTTGGTCAAAACCACATCAATCTTATTCACATCAGACCGATTGACATTGATCACAACTTCATCAGTCAATGAATCATTACTCGCACTCAAATCCCTCCTATAAACCTGTTCAGACTCGGAGCTTTCACCACTTTCATCATTTCCCCCGAAAATCCCATCCTTGTTGTCACCATGAGCCCACCTTGACTGGATATAAAACCCGGCATATGCCCAAAGCGTGATCAAAAGCAACCAAAGCACTATCCGATTACTTCTAAAACAATTAGTACTAAATCCACCTCCAAATCCACTACCCCTCCCGTCCCTTCTAGGTGTCCGACTGGAATTTAATCTTCTAAACGAAGGAGAGCCTCTAGGTGATGACGCTTTACCTGATAATATAGACTTCAACACCGGCCGTGATGTCTGTCTACCTGAATTATGATTATATTCATCCATATTCTCTTTCAATTTGCATTACACATCATTCCTAAAACTATGCAAACATATATTTAACATTCTCGACATTGGAACTTCCGCACAAATTGAATCACACCGAAAAAACACTCTCGCACGAATCCTAGAGTTGCACCCTACAAATGTATTCAAAATCATCACTCATCAGACTTAATTAACTGCTAATAGTGAAGTTTAAGCAAATAATTAAAAAACTTAATTATCAGACTTATAAAACTATTAATGAACTTTCAGAATATAATTAAAAACTTAATTAACATCTCATCACTGTATAGGTTATATATATATATATATATAAAATTAAAAACTTAATTAGCATCTAATCACTATTGTGTAAAACATAGTTGCAGATTAAAATCTATAAAACATAATAAAAGTTATAAAATCATTAAGTATATCATCTCATTGCAAAATTTGAAATAATTGTAAAATATGCAATAACAATTATAAATGTAACTAACCGTTGAAAAAAGGATTTGAGAGAGATCAAGGAAACGAAGTAGATCTTAATCTTCGTAATTTGAAAATGTAATTCCGGTAATAAAATTTTACAGCGAAAAAGCTCAGTTTTGATATCCAGGAGGTTTTTGGAGCGCAATTAAGTAGTAAGTAACTTGATTGATGATGAGAGTGTTGATATGTAAATAATAATATACATATATATATATATGTAATAATTGAGTTTGTGTGTGTGAAGTTGAAGTTGTTAATAGTATATTATTATTATTATTATTATTATTATTATGGAGTGTGACAGTTAGTGGGAGAAGAGAGATGTCACACGTGCCGGTGGTTTCACTCGTGTTTGACGGAAACAAGATGAAGAAGCGTCTTCTTGTATGTAAGGCAAGCTGGGTTTTACTTAGTACAGACTCAGAAATGATCGCAAAACTACTTCCGCTAAAAAGTGTCATTTCGGAAAAGGAAGTAAGTCGATAAATTTATGAGTATACATTTTTTAACATGCTGGAAAAATATTTGCTCTAATAAATTTACATTTACCCATTACGTTTAATAAATATATACACTAAGTTTTCGGTTTGTAAAAGTGACGGTACACAAAATGGGTACTGCCCGCAATACATATGTTATGCCCATAAATTTATCAACCTATGTGGTGTTAATATTTATTTATTTTTTTGAAAAGCACAAACAAGAAAAGAAAAAAAAATAAAGATGTCAAAAATGATTAAGTTTTACATTCAAACACCAAATTTCTAGTAAATCTATTATTACGTAGACTACATTAGCCACCACAATGAATCAATGATATCATTAATAGTGTTTTTACCAGTCTTCAAAAAAATTTATACATATTTATAACTATATATATTATGTATGGAAGCGATAGAAACATGTCTTGTGTTCAGATTATTAATTTCTATTTTATATGTGTCAAATTACTTGTCGCTTACTAATTTAACAATAAAAATTTGTTACACTAAAGTTTTTTATTTCATTATGTGTTTTGAATTGCTTATTATTTTTTTCGACAAAAATGATAACCGATAGTTCATGATTGTTGGTTGTATATATGTTTAAGATAAACTGTATTGTATTTTACATTAATTATATACAAAACAATTGATTGAAATAACCAATCTTACAGCTAAGTAAGAGTTTTTTAAACCTAGTTTTTATTCAAAAATGGATGAAAATAAGTAGGTGTGAATCAATATATTAGTTTTGAAAGTAATTTTTTTTTCCCAAATAAAATAAAAACTATAAATTTAAGTATCATTTGATACTGGGGACCCCGCTAATTTTGTTATTTTGGTTAAATAGCTGTTTGAAATTACCATATAAATTTGGCTTATCCAATACTATTATTTTATCACGTAATTAAAAGACAAAAATTAACATGTCTAATGCTTACTAACACGGGATAAGTTTTTTATTACTCGTTATTAAATCATAGAATTTAAGAACAATATTAGATACATAATATATAGTTTATTTTTAATTCAAGAGAAAAAATTAATTTATGTTGGGTCACAAAAGAATCTTAAGAACAATATTAGATACATAATAAATAGTTTAAGAATAATACTATACAGGAGCGTGTTTATCTATTAGGGAGGGTTACTTTAATAAAAACGGTGTTAGAAAGTCTACTGACTTATCACTTATTGATGTTTAAGGCTCCCGCAAAGGTAATAGATGGGTTGGAGGCGATTATAAAGAGATTTTTATGGGGTGGATCGGTGGCTTCTAAAAAGATATATTGGGTAGGGTGGGATCGTGTCGCGTCCCTGATTAAAGATGGCGGGTTAGGATTGTTCAAACTAAAAGATGTCAACATTGCTTTATTAAGTAAATGGTTGTGGAGGTATAGAAATGAGACAGGGGGACTTTGGAGAAAAACTATTAAGGCAATACACGACACAAAAAAATGATGGGTAGGGATTGGCCTAGGACTAGTACCTTCCCGTACCGGTCTCGGTACCGATCATGAAAATCTTTAATAAGGAGATTTTTAGATCATGGCTTCTAAAAAAGATACATTGAGTAGGGTGGGATCATGTCGCATCCCCTATTAAAGATGGCGGGTTAGGATTATTCAAACTGAAAGATGTCAACATTGCTTTATTATGTAAATGGTTGTGGAGGTATAGAAATGAGCTGGAAGGACTTTGGAGAAAAACTATTAAGGCGATACATGACACAAAAAAATGATGGGTATGGATGGGCGTGGGACTAGTACCATCCGGTCCCGATACCGACGGTACCCGATCCCGAAAATCTCTAAAACATGGTACCGGTACCGGTTTCATTACCCATTCGGTACCACTTCCCGATACCATTTTCCAGTACCGGGATTAGGACAATTCGGGATGGGATCAGGACTTGGAAAATTATGCTTATCCCTAATGCTGGGGGGGGGGGGGGGGGGGGGCTAA
>JAOEHQ010046517.1:0-11483 GCA_025447715.1 Asclepias incarnata
TTATCTCATGTGGGCCTGTTATGTCTTCATAACGTCGTATGTTATCTAATTGGGCCTGTTAGGCCCAATATGTTGCTGGGTTATTCGTTTAAGTGTGAGACCCCTTCGTTACTCACCTCCCCCCTTTTTATACCTTATTCAAATGGCTAGGTGCCTAATTTATACATTTATTTTCATTCCCATGTAATATATTAATAAATAGTAAGAAAATTATAAACAAATTAAACTTTGATAATTATTCGACAAATAAGTATTCATGTAATATATTAATAAATAGTAAAAAAAAATTAAAATTTTTTGGCGATGACATGTCGTGGCTAACATGGTCGCCAAATAATGGCGGGATTTTTTTTACTACGCGGGAAAACGAAAAATAAAATATTAAAAATCAAAAATTTTTGGCGACGCTATGGGCGACGACAATGTCGTCGCCAACTATTGGCGGGATTTTTTTCGACAACGCGGGAAAACGAAAAATAAAAAATAAAAAACAAAAATATTTAGCGACGATGTTGGCGACGACATGGTCGTCACCGAATATTTTTTATTTTTGGGTCACAAATTTAAATGGAAAAGAAAATGTAAAAAGATCGGCGACCACGATGAGCGACGACATGTCATCGCGAATTACTTTTTTGACCATTTTGAGTCAAAGTCTTATAGTTTTTGTCGTTTAGTGGCCTTTGGCGACCAAAAAGATGTCGTCGCCGAAAGCTTTGGTCGCCAAAAGTATTATTTCTTGTAGTGCCATGGGTTGTACTTGTATATATAGATATATAATGTATGGAATAGTTGATTATCAAAACATTTAAAGGAGTGAAACTTAAAATATACACAAATACTTGTACAATATAATATAAAATATAATCATGTTAAATGTGCTATTCTTGGAGTTCTACCATTTGAGGAAGGATGCTTACCGGTTAAATATCTTGGAGTTCCCCTCATTTCAACTAGATTGAAGCACCAAAACTGCAAGTCGCTGATTGAAAAGATCAAAAAGAGATTTGACGATTGGAAGAACAAGTTTTTTATCTTTTGCGGAAAGATTGCAACTCTTAAAGTCTGTTGTATCATCTTTGCATGTTTATTGGTCTTCGGTTATGTTCCTTCCAAATCGTGTGATTATGGAAATTGAGCAGCTTATGAGGGGATTCTTGTGGTGTCACGGGGAGATGTAGCTGGGTAATCTAAAGTTGCGTGGGACACAGTATGCCTCCCTAAGGAGGAGGGTGGCCTTGGAAATTAAAAAGCTTGAATCCTTTAATATTGCTCTATTAGCTATACATATTTGGAACATCCTCTCTAGCTTGCAAGGAGTCGCTATGGGTAAAATGGATTCACACTTACAAATTGAAGGGCGTGGTTCAATGTCTTGGAGCTTGCGTAAATTATTACACATCCGCCCCCAAGTTAGGCGATTTTTATGTTTTAAACTTGGTGATGGATTAAGTGCAAACGCTTGGTTTGATATTTGGGGTGAGTTTTGCCCCCTGATTGAAAGGATTTCAGCTAGACGCATTGCAAATGCAGTTTTACTTTGCTCTCTGAAGTGGCTGTAGTTATTGCAAATGGAAATTGGTTATGGCCTTCTAATTGGCTACTTTTGTTCCCCTACTTACAGTTCCGACTTTGGGTTCAAATGTCTAAGACTTGCTTGTTTGGAAGGATAGGAATGGTCTTATTAGGGACTTTTCGGTAAAGACTGTTTGGGAGGATATCAGATTGCGAGCTAATGAGGTCGCTTGGTATAATCTAGTATGGTTTCTACAGAATATTCCCAAGCATGCATTCATTTTATGGTTGGTATTTCATAGAAAGCTAAAAACGCAAGACACCATGCAACAATGGGATCTTCAGAATAGATTGGCTCTTAGCTGCCCTCAGTGTGAAACTCAACCGAATTCTCATCATCACTTGGATGTCTCTTCAAAACAAAGTTGATCTTCATATGAACCTTTCGTCATGGGATGCTATCATCAATGCGATAAGCTCGCTGGCAAAGAAGAATTCAGCATTGTATGTTATCTCTAAGCTTGTCATTGCTGCAGCCGTTTATTATGTGTGGAACGAAAGAAATGTGAGGCTTTTTCAACAAAAGAAACGCTCATGTGCTCAGCTGGTGGATACTATTATGGCTAGTATTTGAATGAAGCTTCTTACCTTCCGATTCAAGATGTCTAGAAGGATGGAGCGGTTCTCAACGGCTTGGGATCTGCCACTGCACCTTTATTATTTGTTGATGTTTAATTATTTGTTTATGTCTAGTCATTACCGGTTTGACTCTTGTGTAATACACACTATGGTGCGTACGTTGGGATGTAAAGTCAATCTAGCACTAAGCTAGGTTGCTTAAACTTTATTATATTCATATATATATGAAAGCTAACGAGGATAACTTTTTTTTACTCAAAAAAAACTTATACGAAGCTTGTAACGTAAGTTAAACAGAGTTTGATAAATATTCTTGTTGAAACTTAATATTCTTGCTAGATATATTGTCGTTTAAAAATAAAACAAACATGTTTGAGTGTTTGACTTTAATTAAATTATGAATTTATTTGTCTATCTATCTATCCAATCAATTTATCATCAAATGTAAAGAATGTAAGTAAAATCCAAGTAAAAAAATGTAATACTAGAACATTAAAAGCATATATCTTATTTCATCAATATATAAGTAAAACAACATCAAAATTTTTTTTATGATGATCTTTATATATACTAAAAAACAGTTGTCTTAATAGCTTATTAACCAATCATAAGGTTTGATTTCATCAAATTAAAATTTGCTTTTGTCATAAATTATAATTGAAATAAAAACTATGGATCCACACAAAATTATTATATATATACAGATTTATCTACAAGTTAAATATAACGATTTAGGGTTGAGCAGAAAGTACCAAGTCCCGAGTCCCGACCCGGTACCGTCCCGATCTCAGTACCGGGAAGTGGTACCGAGTCCCAAGTAGGATCGGTACCGGTACCCACTTTATGTTGTTTACGGAATTGGGACCGGTACGGTACCGGAAAAATTCCGCAAACACTGGGAAATCTCGGTCCCGTACCAGTACCGGTTCATATGGGACCAGAACCGGTACCAAGTTTTCATAAATTTCGGGACCAGTACCATCGTTACCGGGACCAGGACGGTCCCATGCCCATTCTTATAACGATTAAATAGAAAAAATTAAAAATTTTGTTATAATAAAAATTGATTTTATAACCATATTGTTTTACTTACTTTAACAATAAATTTGAGGACACGATGTGAGTTGATGCTTAAAACATGTTATAGGTTAATAAGTGCACACATATGCAAGTTCACCAAATCTTCATTTATTTATTATTTACAAACTAATTAAAAACATAATTTTACAAACTGACATGGCATATGGAATGGACCAATTATATTAAATTTTGCTTTCGCTTTCTTCTTTATCTTGTTTTTTATTGATAGAACATGAGTTTGTAAGAGTTTACAACAACAACAACAACAACGGGTACTCAATTCCGGCGAGAGCCAGAGTTTGAGAGAGGTAAGATGTAGACAGCCTTACCCCTACCAAAGTAGAGAGGCTGCTTCCAGAGGACCTCCGGCCTAGGGCTTTTGCCCTTGAAAAAATATTCTCGACGGCAAGGCGAAAACCAAGCCGAAGAGGTGAACCGGAGAGATCTCAGATCTAGGAGAGAAAACTCTCACTAGAGAGAGAATCTCTCAACAGAAATTTGTTAAGGCGCTATTGAAAATGCGCCATTGAAATTAAGATGGTCTAAGTCTTGTATGGCGCATTTAGTTGTGAAAAATGTTTTCTAGTTTTCTATTTCTAATTTTTTAGAAAATGGAAGGAGCCTTTTCCATCCCTAAAAAACAAATGAAAATTTTGAAAACGCATTCAAAACTAAAAAATGCTATTTTTATCGTCCATATTAGAAAAGATGTTTTAATCTACTTGATGGGGTGTGATGGGATGGGGGCAGGGGCGACCGGGAAGGCGCGGGGGCCGGGAGAGAGTTATATAATTTGAAGTTTTTAAAATTTAAAAAATAGAAAATATAGAAAACAATAAAAAGGTGTTTTTTAATTTCTCATTAAAAAATACAAAACATTGTTTTCTTGAAAATAATTTTAAAAAAACTATGATTTGATTACGTTTTTATTTTCCATGTTTTCTAAGAAAACAAAAATGAAAAACAATGATTGTTTTTCCTAACTAAACTAAACTCGCCCTTAAGTTTTCTATATAAAAAGAATGATACATAAAATAAAAACTGTAGACATAACAAGCTTAATAATCTGATGATGATATATTGAGTTTTTTTCTTTTTTTTCCTTTTTTTTTTCGTTCTTATTGTAGGGCGATTTGTGTATGAGAGGTGTTGGTGCATACAATTTTTATGATCAGCTGGTGCATACAAGTACAGCAATAACTAGGGATGAGCCAAAAATCCCAAATCCCGATCCCGTCCTGGTACCGTCCCGGTACCGGTCCCGAAACATGGTACCGAATCTCAAATGGGACCGGGACCGGTATCCATTTTTGGTGGTTTTCGGGACCGGTACCAAACGGTACCGGTACCGGGAAATACCGAGTAAATCCCGATGGTCCCATTTGGTCCCGACAAACAAGAAACGTTTATTTTATATCTATGTCTTTATGTACTATGAAGGCTAAAAAAGAAAAAGAAGAAGCTGGAAATGTGAAAATGAAAGGAGTATTAAAATCCAAAATAAAAATATTACAGTAGTAGTAGTAGTACTATGCTCGTCTGCTTGTTTATGGCTCTACATGTGAATTTTGAATTGAATGTTACAACTTTTAATTCAATTTTACTAGATTTTGGTTGGTATATGGAATCATTATTTCAAGTTTTGTATGAGTAGCTTGTCATTTACCTTCCTAAATAACCTTTTTCATTGCCTAAAACTATTTTCATTTTTGGGCATGATACTCAAACATACCAGCATTCATTGCAACAAATAGGAAGAATAATTTGAATCATGTGATTTATGTTAATTTGCCAAAATTCGATGCTAGTCGGGATTTGGTACCGAAATCCCGGTCCCGTCCCGGTTCGGTACTGGTACCGGTACCGGTACCAAGATTTCGAGATTTTCGGGACCGGTACCATCGGTACCAGGACCGGGTCGGTCCCATGCCCATCCCTAATAGGAAGGACGAAAATACCCCCACGTGTTTCTCACGTGGAGAGGTTAACGGTGGAAAAGCTAACAGAGTTAGGGTGTGGACCAAAAGTGCAAAAAAAATGCCAACTTTAGGCCTAAATTTGTAATTTTTTGAGTTTAGTGCCTAAAAGCGCAAAACGGGCCAAGTTCAGGGATGAAAATGTAATTTACCCTTCCTTGTATGAAGGAGGGGAGGAGATGGGATGAAAGAAAATGTGAAAAGATGGTGAGGGGAAGGAATACACTCCTCATGACCTAAGTATGAAGCTATATATAGCTAAACAACTGAAACGACTTGACCAATTTTTTATTTTTTTAAATTTTTTTAAAACATTTAAAATTAGTAAAACTGTCCAGACACAAGTTGCGGCGCAATTTTCCAAGTTGCGGCGCAACTTTTTAACAGAGAAAGATCCCACAGCAAGTTACGGCGCAACTTGCCAGTACCTGCACAAAACTCATTTTTGACACTTAACTCAAAATACCATCAATTCAATCCATTTCAACAACTCAATTTCTCAAATCAAACTCTAACTTGGTAAATCACATTATATACTATAAGAAAACTTTCATTACATACAACGTTTCAAAAATGACATTTACAAAACAAACAGGTCAATTACCCACCATTTGCCCAAAGTGACAAAACACTAATTGTCATCACATACTATAAGTTTCAAGACTCTCGACTCCAACACATGCATTTACATACTACATACTAAAATGACACAAGTATATATATCAAGAGCCAAGATCAAAAGTGTAATACCCCATCCAGGCAGAAGTATGAGATGCCACATAAAGCATAGCACGACATGGAAATTACATAGAGCAATACTAAATGAAACACGATTCTCATTGAAATCAACACAAGTATTCGATACAACACACATCATCATGAATTTTTACAATGCAAACTAGTATGTGATTACCAACATTAAACCCACAAACTGGGCTCATACAAGGCACACGGCCTGTAAATACAAGATAAATCAAGGAAGCGCTAATAAGTGCGCATATCCCTGAACCTAACTAACTAAAGATGCACAACTCCCTCGATTTCCAGTCCAGCGCTACGATCCTCAAGCTTGATTCCTTGGGTTCACTGGATTTCTTGAAAAGTGTACTAGAGTTTGTGAGCACAAAGCTGGTGAGTTCGCATGTTTAAGTTAAACGAAAACGAGTTCGTGCCAATATACCAAGAGTATTGTACAACATAGGAGAGCTATAGAGATTACTTACAGTAAGCATCACACACAGTTTAGCACAATTGAATCACAACACCGAATACTCAATCAAACACAGATTAACGGTTTCACACAAACATATCATAATAACAATATACGGTCCTCAACAGGACATACAAAGTAGAACCACCAGTCCACACAGGACGTATAGAGAACCACCAGTCCACACGGGACCTATAGGAACCACTAGTCCTAAGCAGGACATACAGAGAACCACCAGTCCTAACCAGGACGTAAAGAGAACTACCAGGACGTACAGAGATATAGAAGTGCCGATGGATCACCCCGCATGGCACTTACCAAAGTAATACTATACTACATCATATATTGTACAGTAAAAACTATCGACACGATTTGAGTACACTTTTCACCCCTGAAATACATAGAAAAAATGGGGCTACGAAACTCACCTGAAATTCGTAGGTTGACCAAGCTCGGGAGCCAGTTATCCAGACAAAATGCTGCTTCCAAGATTACTACATCCAATACGCCACGAAACACAAAATTCTTTATATGACTACTCAATGCGAGAAACCAATAAAATTCCTTGTTAAAAAAGGTTGATAAGCATACGTTCGATCAACCTTGTTATATGTGCATGTAACATGTCACCAAGTACATGGATTGATGAGTGTCATATTCCAACAACATACTAATTCAATTCTGGGTTCAACTTAGAAACTTCAAATTAATATGTGTACCTAATGATATACCCCTTCGAGTATACGAAGAGATACACATACGAAGCCTTATTATGAAGGCCAGAGCTGTGGAAAAGTAGATCATAATCTTTTCCTAAAAAAGCGAGATTCATATCCCAACATATAAGGGATTAATTAATAAAGTGATAAGTTATCAAAGGCAACAAAATCAGATAAACTATTATCTAGATATGCTATAATCTTAGGAGAAGATAATAGATTATCTTCATCCTCAAAATAAGGCTTCCCCATAAAAGGGAATGATCATACCGCAAATCGGCATGACTAACATCCGAAACACACACACACACACACATCACTCTTAATTTGGAGTAAAAGGACTTTGTCCTTACCTGCGGGGAATCGCCAATAAACCTCAAACCAAACTTATACAATCCCGTCAAGGCTATTTTAGCATAAACGCGGTTTGGTGTTCAATCAATTGGCGCCATCGTTGGGACCGAAGTTGAGCAACTTCACGAAAACCCACTAATCATACAACTAAAAAGATTCACTAAACACGTTGATCAAAAAGACATGGCCGACCATCAGTGTAACACTACAAGAAAGAACGCGAGTCCAAGTTCGCTGGCGAAAAGCAAAGATCTAGAACAGAACGCTTTCCTTTCGAGAAGCGTGTATTTCCCTCTTCTAAGGGGTTTGCCGTCTGAAGACCCAGTGGTAATCCAGGTCATGGTGTTTAACACAAGGTACACCGGGTTTACATTGACGGCGGTAGCTAATGTGACATCATTTACGAACATTGTTTCTTACAACTCCCACAGGCGATAAAAATTAGAATGACACCCCGTCAAACACCGTTAATAGGATTTGTAGGAGAACGTGTGAACCCTTTAGGAGAAATAGATCTAGATGTAACTATTGGAACTCACCCGTACGAAAGAACCGAAACCCTGGATTTCATAGTAGTAAGGTCTCCATCACTCTAGAACATCCTTCTGGGAAGACCAGCGATGCGCCGAATGGAGATGATAGTCTCCATGATACATTCCTTTGTCAAATACCAAACGCTTATCGGAGTAGGCACAATCCAGTCTGATTTTAAAACATCGAAGCAGATCCATGGGATAAAGAAGTCCAAGGAAAACACGGAGGATCCCCTGAAGCCCAAAGAACCCTCCGAACATGGTGAAAAGATCATTGTTAACTTGGCCTTCGTAGAACAACCAATCACATTCGGGAGGCAACTTCTCGAGGACATTAAAAAGAAGCTCAAAAGGCTACTGTAACAAAACATTGATGTGTTCGCTTGGGAATATTCAGATATGACCCGTGTGTCATCTCTGGTAATGGAGAAAACTTTGTTACCGAACACAGACTTACTGAAAAAAAAATATGTCCCCATTCATTAGAAGAAACGAAGCCTATCAGCCGAAAGAGATGAAGCTGCTTGTAAAGAAGTAGACGAACTATTAAAGGCCGGTATCATACGGAGATCCATTTACCCTATTTGGGTCGCAAACCCAGTAATGGTAAAAAAGAGTGATGGATGATGGAGGATGTGCGTTGACTTCACTAATATTAATAAAGCCTGTCCAAAAGACTGCTACCCTTACCTGAGATCTACTAGAAAGTCGAATCGCTAGGAAGCTATAAACTTAAATGCTTTTTAGATGCTTACAAAGGCTATCATCAAATACAAATGGCAGAAGAATATGAAGACAAGCCGCATTCTACACCAGCAAGGGGACATTCTGCTATCGCAAAATGCCCTTCGGACTAAAGAATGTCGGAGCCACTTATCAGCGGTTAGTTGACAAAGCCTTTCACAAACAGATAGGCCGCAATTTAGAGGCCTATGTAGATGATATGGTAATAAAAAGCATATCTGAAGAAGCATTGCTAGGTGATATTCAAGAGACTTTCAACACCCTTCGCTCGATTGGAATGAAGTTAAATCCCAAAAAATGTTCCTTCGGGGTAGAAGAAGCTAAGTTCTTGGGGTATTACATCACCAACAAAGGGATTCAGGCGAACCCTTCAAAGGTATATAAGCTGTCGCAAATGTCGCCGCCAAAGACTATCAAGGAAATACAAAGCCTGAACGGGAAGCTTGCAGCACTGAGTCGGTTCCTATCACGATGAGCAAATAAGCAATTGTCGGTTTTCAAGACCCTCAAAGGATGCCTAGATAAGAATCATTTTGTATGGACGAAGGAAGCTTACGAAGCTTTTGAATAAATGAAGAATCATATAGCTCGGTTGCCCGTGCTTACTTCCCCTCAACCGGGGAGACTCTCTTTATGTACTTAGCGGCATCCGCAGAATGTGTTAGAACGGTCCTTCTAGCTGACAGAGACCGAAAGTAGATCCCTATATACTTCGTCAGCAGAGTCCTGTAAGGATCAGAAATCAATTACCCAGAGCTCGAGAAATTGACCTTGGCACTAGTGCATGCTGTCCGAAGGCTCCGAAGGTACTTCCAAGCCCATCCAATCATTGTGTTAACTAACAAACCCATTAGGAAGATCTTGTTACGACCAGAGAAATTTGGGAGGGTAGCAAATTGGGCCATAGAACTCGGAGAATATGACATAGAGTTCAGGGCGCGACATTCCATCACGCAGATTTCATTGCAGAAACATAAGAAATAGATAATCCGGTGCAGAGCTATACCTCACTTAGAATAATCGAACCAGTAGAATCAGGTATCTGGAAACTATATACCGACGGAGCTTCACGCTATGAGGCTCCGGTGCCGGGATAAGATTAGTCGGTCCTGAGGGAAAAGAGCTCACTTATGCGCTGAAATTTGAGTTTGATAGTACCAATAATGAAGCCGAATATGAAGCCTTGCTAGCTGGATTAAGTCTTGCAAAAGAGATGAAAATCAGAGACATACAAGCCTTCGTCGATCCTCAATTAGTCGCTTACCAAGTCAGGGGAGAATACGAAGCCAAGCAAGATACTACCAAATGCTACCTTGCAAAAACAAAGGAACTTATAGAGTGCTTCATACGCTTCATTATAGACCATATCCATCGAAACCAGAATTAGCAAACCGACGCCCTAAGTAAGCTAGTTGCTCTTACCTTCGAACACCTAGGCAAAAACGTGTTCGTCGAAATCTTGGCGAATCGGTCTATCGATGAGAAACAAGTGGCGGACCTGGTAGTTGAGGAAAAAGATAACTGGATGACTCCCATAACTGAATATCTAACAAGTGGAATCCTACCGGAAAACACAGCGGAGGCCAGGAAAATCCGAACTAAGGCTCCGCAGTACAAACTCATGGACGGTCAGCTCTACAAGAGATCTTTTACCCACACCATGGCTAAGATGCATTGGCCCAAAACAGATAAAAATCATGTTACAAGAAACACATGAAGGTATCTGTGGAGCGCATGCAGGCCCAAGGTCTTCTGTGGCAAAGATAATGCGGCTAGGGTATTACTGGCCGACAATGCATCAGCTTCAGCGTACATTAAGAAATGCGAAGCATACCAGATTCACTCAAACATGCCTAGGTTACCTAAACAAGACATGATCCCAGTCACTTCAGCCTGACCGTTTGTTCAGTGGGGAATTGACCTTGTCGGACCTCTCCCGAAGGCCCCCGGGAAAGTCAAATTTTTGGTAGTACCCGTCGATTACTTAACAAAGTAGGTGGAAGCCAAAGCTCTAGCACTAACCACCAAAAAGAAGATTGAACAGTTTGTATAGGAATACATCATATGCCGATTTGGTATTTCTCAAACCATCGTATCAGATAATGGGAAACAATTCGCCGAAGGTACCTTCCTAAAGTTCTGCGAGCGACTGAAGATCAAACAATCTTTCACATCCGTGTACCACCCTCAAGGAAACGGACAAGTGGAGGTGAAAAATCGTGACATTGTTAAGGGAATGGAAAAACTACTGGGCAACAAACAAAAACGTTGGGTAGATAAACTACCTTTTGTCTTATGGGCTCATCGTACAACCCCCAAGAGTAGCAATGGGGAAACCCCCATCAGTCTAGCCTTCGGAACAGAGGCAGTTCTTCCAGCAGAAATCCAAGTCTCCACTTGCCGAACAGCTAATTTAGACCATGATCGCAACAATAAAGAACTAAGGATCAACCTCGATTTATTAGAAGAACGAAGGGATATCGCTGCCATACGAGAGGCGACATACAAGCAAAGGATCGAGAAATATTATAATAAATGCACCAACCCTACCTCTTTCAAAGTCGGGAACTATGTGTTCAGGCTAAATAGCGCAAGCAAGGTGGAGTACTGTAACACCCCACCAAGGCGGAAGTATGTGCCACATAAAGCTCAGCACGACATGGATATTACATAGAGTTATGCTACATGCAAACAAGATTTCTCATTGAAATCG
>JAOEHQ010046518.1:0-11482 GCA_025447715.1 Asclepias incarnata
TAATGATGTATTGGATTTCATTTATGTGATGTGATGATATATGACAAGTAACACCGTTTTCAATAACAGTTGGTTCGCTTCCGCTATGTTTAACACCGTTTGGTGGAAAAATTTTGAAATCCATGTTTTTTAAAAGTTGGGTGTTACACTTAGATTTTTTAGAAGCAATGAAAACGTCCACAACAATACCCCATTGATTACATACATCCCAAACCTCTTGAACTGAAGCTTTCCATGGAATATTGGTTACGAATATAGATGTAGACATATTTTCAATGGCAAACCGATTAGAGTTCGAGGAATTACCTTGCTTTGATTGACGATGAGAAACCGATTTCCACTGAGCCTCGCCATGCATGCCCTTCTGGTTACCATCCCGATCATCTCCGTCATGGATCCACTGCCATTTACCATCCTTTTTAATCAAATTCCCACGTTGCCGCCAATTAGGGTTTTTTTCTCCCATATTCGTATAGCCGCCTCCTGTTTTATTTAAAGTTTTATTTCCTGTATAATCATTTACAGATCGAAACTCATTTATTTTTAAGCACTTAAATTTTATTAATAATTTTTTCTATCATATTTAAATTGTATACATATACATTTGCCCTCTTTTTATTATTACTAGACGAAAGCCCGCGCGATGCGGCGGTGATGGTGGTAGCGGTGGCGGTGTGGTAATGGTGGTGACGGGTGGTGATGGCGATGGCGACGGGTGGTGGTGGAGGCGACGGCGGCGACGACGGGTGGTGGGGTGGTGTCGGCGGTGGTGGCAGAGGCGGCGGCGGTAGCGGTGTGGTTATTATGTAAAAATAATTAATGTAAAAAGGAGTAATGCAATGATTTTAAGGGATGAGGATGTATATTGTAAATAATACTCGTATTTATTTTAAAAGTTGAGGGATGTATATTGTAAATAATTTCATTAAGGGTATTATAGGTATTTAGGTGGAGATATTTAAATTAGTTAATAAATGATAGGGGTAAAATAAGAACTTCAGTAGGCTTTTTTGAGAAAAGGGAGAAGAGGGTTCCCTTTATTAAGTATTATAGATATAGATATATAAAAACCGTTCACCGGTTTTCGTGCATTGAATAGGGAGTTCATGCCATTTTTTCTTATACATATTTAATAACTTAAATATTTAACATAGCTTTTGATGGAAGGGTTGTTTTTACTTTGGCATTTGACAACCCATACGATAGTTGATTTGGCCATCCGAAATCCGAATCCGAAATTTCGGATATCCGATTTCGGATATCCGAAATTTCGGATTCGGATACCGGATTATCCGAATATCCGAAATAGAATTAATTATAACTAATTGTGTTAGTCTCGTAAAAAATTAATTGAGTTAATTGATAAAGAGATGAAATAGAATTAGTTATAAGTTAATTGACATTCTTATCATATAATAATAGAAAAAAAGTTGTTTGACTAGAAATGTATCAATTAACTTATAACTAATTGCGTTAGTCGTAATAAATTAATTCCTTAACTGTGATCATGTATCTTTGGAGGATTGCAACTTTTGAAAGATATGAACTCAAGTTAGTTAATTCCTACTATGAAGTTTCAGGTCTCCATCATGTACACGCATAGGAAGCTTCATCGCTAAAAGTTGCTTCTTTATTCTTTTGTGTCGTTTTTATATATATATAATTGTTTTTTGTTAAGTCTTTTGGGCCCAAGTATAATAATAACTATAGAAATATTCATATATATTCAACTCAAGACATGGCCGGATGGCCCAAGCCCTTAAGCCCAACCACTAAGTATTAAGTTTTCGGATATTCGGATATCCGAATATCCGAAATTTTTGAAAATATCATCTGATATCCGAATCCGAAAAATCGGATATCCGAAAATCCGGATATCCGAATTTTCGGATAATTTCAGATCGGATTTTCGGGTTTTTCGGATACGGATTTTTTGAACACCCCTACCCATATTAGGGTTCGAATCACATGTTAAACATTTTTGTTATTTTGAATCTTACATTTTATCTTAAATTTAATAATTTCTCATCTTGAGCTTATTAAAATTGTTAAATTATTTAAACTATTTTTATCTTTATTATATTATATTATTTACTAATATTTTTATTTATTGAAGTGAATAGTAACAAGCTAATGGGCCGAACTAAAATTTATTTGGGCAAATTTTTTTTTTTTTGGTCGTAGATTTTTTAAATTATAATGGACCTAATAATTTTTCCGTTTCATTTAGGCCTCAATTTTTTGAGCCAAAGTTTTTTAATTTTTTTTTTCTTGCACAATTTTTATTCATTGGTATTTGTTTGGTTTTGATTTTTTGTTTTTTTGCACAAAACAAATATATGTATTCGATATTTAAAACTTTTAAACGTAATTGTTATATTGCCCTTAAATAAGTATATATTTGATATGACAAAGTTTTTAGCAAACATAAATAGCAGAACCACATTAATAACAAACGTAATCACAATAATTGAAAGATGCGCAGACAAAACCTAATGTGGTATTTCTCTTATATAAATACATATTTTGTATGACAAACTTTTGAGCAAATATATTTATGATAGAGTGGTTTTCAATTAAGTGGTGGTGAATTCAACCCAAGTAAACTAGCATAACGAAACCGTATTAGTAATAAACTTTTGAGCAAGGTTGTGGAATTGCCGTTAAATAAATATATATTTTACATAACAAATATTTGGTAAAATATGACAAACTTTTAAGCGTGATTGTAATATCACTCTTAAATAAATATCTATAATTTTGATACGACAAATTTTATGTTTATTTTTGTTATTTTTTTTATATTTTTTGTAAATTTTTCTTTTATATTTAAAACCAAATTAATAACAAAAATAAACATGATAATTGAGGTATGACACCCATTAGTTTTTATTTTTTATTATTATAATTAGAGATGAGTCACTAAACAATAAAATAATCCTTTTTAATATATGACTTAAACTTGGTTGCATTGCAAAACGTTTACCAGTTTTCTTAGATATGAACAAACAAAAGATATAGATGTCGATATAGATATAGATAGATATTTATAAAAAGATAAACAGCCATAGCAATCTGACTGAGCTGAGAGAGGAGTATATATACATATTAATTGCTGCTGCAAGTCAATAACAGGTGTAGTGAATCAGTCACCATTTGTATCGTCACCAGGAACACGTGGCAGCAACGACGTCGTTTTAGCCATGATAAGAACGATGTTCGCTCGCACATTATTCAATCGTACCACCAGTAGTTTACATCTTCATCAGTCGTTGCGTTGCTGCAATTGTCGCAAGGTCGGTTTTTTATTAATTAATTAATTATGGTTTTAATTATTCAAATTATTGATTTAATTTTATTATATATATATATGTATATATATAGATGAGTTCGGAAACAGAGAGTGTAGTAGCTGGGATCAAGAAATCAGGATTGTTTCAAACGAAAGGTTTTATTGGTGGCAAATGGATTGATGCTTATGATGGCAAGACTATTGAGGTATTTTTATTTATTTTTATATTTTTTTTGTGTGTTTATTAGTAGTTGATTATGTATATATCACAACATTAGTATTACTATTTCGAACTTTCTTACTGAATTTATTTTCAAAAACCATCTCCAAGTGATAAGGTGTCCCGAAGGTCTCATAAGAGACCCGGTTTGAATCTCACTGGGTAAACATTAGGGTAGAAGTCTAGCGAATGACCACTGGAATACCGGTTAGGAAAGAATATCGGAACCAAAGGGTTTACTTTTCCCGGGTAGCCTGAGCAGTGATGCATATTCGTTTTTCGCTTTGGGAGTGCGTAGATTAAGTGTGCTGTGTTTTTTGAAAACTAAAATGCTGTTTGAATTGTTTGGCTTTAAGCGTGTTTTATCATTTTAACGGAAAAACAGACTTATTTTTTGAGCCAGGCGAGTGATATATTTTGAACACAAAGCGATCAGAGCTTTGAACAATATGCAGTCCCGGACAACCTTTTGAGCCTATGGGCTTAAATAATCAAAATATGTGCAAGTTGATAAACTCATAAGTCGTTAAAGTTAGGTTTATCAGCTTCAAAAGAGTGATAAACCCAAAAATAATCGCAGCCAAACACCTCCTAACAATAGTCATTTTTACTATAAAGTGTGGTATAATTTGGCAAGTAGACTCTTTTTTTTATTTTTTTTTATTTTTAATATAACAGATCTGTATAATGTAGTTAACACTTTTGGAACGGGCTGTTATGGTGATTATTTTTCATACTTCAATTGCTGTAACATCCTGTTTCAAAATCTGTAACTACCAGGATGGATATAATGAATTATAATTACCAAACTTGACGAGCTTGCAAAGTACATTGCTATTCTATGTTGATCATCTAGCTTTACTGGTCGCTCAAAATCGAGTTGACTTTAACTCCGTTTTCCTTTTTTTAAGAACTTTAACTACGTGCTCTTAGAATTAATAAAAAGTAGATAGAAATGGAAGGATTTGCAAAAACCTACATTTTAGTGTTTCTTCAACTTGAGAGCATGGAGAAATGATTGATTTGCCATTATAGGGGATGAAAGTTCCTTGATTTTCTTAATTTACACATGTTGGTGGTGGCAGGTTAACAATCCTGCTAGGGGTGATGTTATAGCTTCTGTTGCATGCATGGGAGAGAGGGAAACAAAAGATGCAATTTCTTCAGCTTATGACGCTTTTGGCCGTACGGATCTTCAAATTTAGTTGCATTCTGTTGAATGTTTCTTTGATGACAAATGCATGTTGCTTTATGTGGTTGCATGTGACATATGTAAATAGTGTAATTATTTGTTTTGTAGATTGGAGTAAGCTTACTGCTGCTGATAGAAGTAATCGCCTGCGTAATTGGTATTAAATGTTGATATTGAAGTTATTATTAGCATCTATTAAAAGATTTATTATGTATAATGATTCATTACTTTTGATCATTTCACCGAACACATAATTAAAGGTATAACTCACTGATTGAACATAAAGAAGAGCTTGGACAACTTATAACTTTGGAGCAAGGAAAGCCTCTAAAAGAAGCCATTGGGGAGGTATAGATGTCAGGCATTTGGAATAAAGATGTTCATGTTTCGAGACAAGTATATCATTGTGTTTTTGACATTTTGCAGGTTGTATATGCGGCTAGTTTCATCGAGTTCTTTGCAGAAGAGGCAAAACGTGTTTATGGTGATATCATTCCATCAACTCTTCCTGATCGCCGTCTGTTTGTACTAAAGCAGGTGATTTATTTTATGCAAAATATTATCTCAAACATCTGAAACTGTTTTTAACCTTTTTCCCTTTCATGTCTTGCACTGAGCCTTGTGTCCATGAATGGAAAAAAAAACTGAACTTTTGATTTCTATTCAGTTTGTTTTATAGTATTCGCCTTTACTAAAGTTTTCTCTAACTTGCAGCCTGTTGGTGTGGTCGGTGCAATCACTCCATGGAATTTCCCCTTAGCAATGATTGCTCGGAAGGTGTGCTTTTAACAAACAAAAATAAGAATGCTGCATTATTATGGTAGTTGACTTGTGTAATCTTGGGTGGGTCGATATGGTTAATTTTAATCTCTAATTAGTCAAAAGGTGGAACTAAAAACTGAGCTTTAAGCTGACATACCTTTAGCCTAGCGGTATCGAGGTAGACCACTAACCAAGAGGTTGTGGGTTCAAGTTTTGGTAAGGAAAATTGTGTGAATTAAGTCAGGATATGGACAAATTCTGTCTGAATTAATTGCCTTAAAAAAGCTTACACGGAAATGAGTCAAGAGCCCCCCATTGTATTTTTTTTAGCATAAAACCTCCTAAATCATTGACAACATGTTATTTGTAATCATTTAAAAACTGAGTTTTTGGACAAAAGTTTTACCGGTTGACCTGACCCGTTACCCAACCCGTCTGCCCATTTTGTCACTTCTAGTGTTAATAGTTGTTGGCTGTAACTCAGAATGAAAAGTTGCGTATTTTTGCTGTATCAGGCTGGCCCTGCTCTTGCCTGTGGCTGTACTATTGTTATTAAGCCCTCCGAGCTCACACCATTGACTGCCCTAGCAGCAGCTGAGCTTGCTCATCAATCTGGAATCCCACCGGTATGTCTTTTACCCTTACACCAATATGTGTAATTGTGTATACAATGTAAAAGTTACACACACACACGCACACACACACACATATATATCTTATCATTTATCACCTAACTTCTAAATTCTTTTCCGCTCTCTAAAAATTCACAGGGTGTCTTGAACGTGGTCATGGGAGATGCTACTAAAATCGGAACATCTCTACTTGAGAGCCCCCAGGTTTTTACATCTACTCTTAAAATTTATTTTGATCTGTGTCATTCAATGTTCAAGGATATAAGTCATATAACGTGACATTCATGCTTTTCTATTAAACTAGGTAAGGAAGATAACATTTACTGGCTCAACAGCTGTTGGAAAGAAATTGATGGCGGGTTCTGCCGAGACTGTCAAAAAGGTACTTGTACTGAAGTTCATATTTTTATTCATATATGTTACAGCTGTCAATTTTTTTCAATTAAATATTTTTGCTGTTGTAGGTATCTCTTGAACTTGGTGGTAATGCACCTTGCATAATCTTCGATGATGCAGACTTGGAAGTGGCACTTAAAGGGACCGTAAGTGATTCACATTTGTTCATGTACTATACACATGTTACATATTGTTTAAAAAGCTTGCATCAAGATGTTACTTCTCAGTTACTAATTAGGAGTATGTCACATACTGTTATATATGATAACAAAATATGGTCTTCTGGGACAATACATTCTAATGGATATATCATATATGCTATAGTCAGGGTCTTTTTGCATAAGACAAATCAACACATTATTATATGAAGTGTTGGAATTACTAAGCTAAAATTATGCTATCGCAAAACTAACAGCTACTTATTTCCACTGCCATCAGATTATCTTTCTCATTGTAAATAACCTTATCTGTAGTGTATTAATGCTAATTCATTCTTTGATTTCAGTTGGCAACCAAATTTCGTAACACTGGACAAACATGTGTATGTGCAAATAGAATCCTTGTGCAAGAAGGTATAATGGAATATTATCTTATGCAGAATGACTATGATAAACTTTTGTGGTTGTTTCTGTATGTTTCTTCATCTATAAGTATTTGTTGCATGATAATACAAGTACCACTCCTGTAGGCATGTATGAGAAGTTTACAAGTGCCTTTTCAAATGCTGTTCAGAACCTTAAAGTTGGCGATGGTTTTAGTGAAGGGGTGGTTCAGGTAACCATTTATACATATAGTTTTGAAACAGTAAAATGTTTAATGGGCTAATTACTTGAAAAGTACCTCAACTTGGACCTGAAAACTGTATTGAGGTCAAAACAAAAAAAATCTATATTGTGTGGGAAAAAACTGGCAAAAGCATCTTTTGTGGCCTACACAGTAGGTTGCCAGTCATTTTTTATTTTTAATTTAATTTTGTATTTATTGAAATAAATGGAAATTAATGGTGTAATGCCATGTAAGCCACCAACTCAACATCTTCTCCCTTCCCATAATATTTTCCGGTGAACCATTTTTTTCCGGCGAGACATCATATTTTCCGGCAGCAATTTCCAATTTCACTTTGTCTCAAAACCATAACGTTATCTTCCATGCCCTTTCAACCATCACAATTCCCATTTCACTTACAAGAAACCTTAATCCATTCATCGCTATTGTTGTCATATCCGTTTTGATGATAATTCCCACCGTCCCACTATTGACTCTTAGATGTTTACAATTATTATAATATTATTATTATTATTGTTAATAAGCTTGAAGATCAGAGATGCCACCGTGAAAAGATTGCCATTGCTTCTTTTTCTTTACAAAATTATATGTTGACGAAATGACTATGGGGTATTTAATTTTATTTGGTGTTCATGAAGTCATGAACGAATGAGTTCGTACCTGGGATTGGTGATATATTCTTGTAATGGTGTTGTTATTTGCTTTGTAGATCTGATTGTTTGGGAGAGATATTGATAAGAGTTGTTAGGGCAAAGAGGGGTGTATACATGGTTGCCACGTTGGATCTATGGTGTAAAAAATTAACAATAACCGGTTACACATCATCATAAGCCGGTCATGCCCCTTTAAAGATGTTTTTGCCGGGTTTTTGTCCCACAATATAGACTTTTTTTTGTTTTGACCTCAATACAGTTTTCAGGCCCAAGTTGAGGTACTTTCCAAGTAATTAGCCCATGTTTAATATATGTTTTTAGAAAGTAGATCATCTATCTATCGAGATTTTGTTGATTCTATTATCATTATGTAAATTTTAGAATTGTCATCAAGAAGTACTTTAGGAGATGTTTGGATGTGTGTTTAAACTAGTTATGAATTTTCATTTATTTGGGGTCATATTTATCGGATTTGGAGAAGTTGGCAAAAGAATTCTTAAAAAAATGATTACTAAGATAAGTTGCTATTACCTACATATCCCTAAGGTGTAATAATTATTTTGATAATGCATATCCAAACACCCCCTTTGCATCAGCTCTATGCTCAGGCATTCTTTTCTCAATTAAGGAGAGGGAGCATTTAATAAATTGTTATTGATGTCAATGTTTTTATATTCTTATGTAGGGTCCACTTATCAATGAGGCTGCTGTACAGAAGGTTGGTTTTCTTGAATTATTCCAGATTTCATCCAACTAGTGTTCTTGTCTTGCTCTTATATTTTGAATCTGTTTAAGTCGGCTTAACTCTTCTAATGTTACCTTGCAGGTTGAGTCATTTGTGCAAGATGCTGTCTCGAAGGTTTGATTGCCACATGAACTTTTTAAACTATACAGTACATGGCTAATTTGTATGAATGTACAAACTTATCTCTTCTTTTGTTTTATAGTAACTTGTATCAATCCAAAAGTTATCCTAAATCCCTGCTTAATAGGGCAGATAAGATACACAAGTATATATAACTGTCTTGACAAGTGTAATATATTGTTGGTACAGGGAGCAAAAGTTCTTCTCGGTGGTAAGAGACATAGCTTAGGCTTTACTTTTTATGAGCCTACAGTTATAGGTGATGTCAAGAATGAGATGCTTATAGCAAGGTAAATTCAAACTTCTCCAATAAATGTTAATAAAGGTGACAATTTTGACCCATTTACTTATGAATGAGTCCATTTGGGCTGTATCTCATATCAAACAGGTCCAATGGGTCGATTCACAAAACTTAGCTAACAGGGGAACATGTTGAAAATTAGCACAAAATTTATTTTCAATGGATACAACTTCCTAAATCACTTTATTTACAGATTTAGCTTATTATTGTAAATAATATTTTTTTTTTGTGGTCTGAATTTACCCAAGCTGACACACCCTATCCTAAAAATGACCTGTTTCAACCTGAACCTGTTTTGACCTGTCACCCATTTGGCATTCCACCCTACCTAGTACCTACCCGGCTTGCCACCTTTAGGTTTTGGTGTTATTGGGGTGGCTATGTTGTTCACTTGTAAGTAATACAATACTTCTTTGAGTGATTGCTTAGAAGCTTTTAGTTTACAAGTTATATGCATTTCTAGTTTGTATGTCTGGACCAGTATTTGAATCTGTATTGCTACAGGCAGGAAGTTTTTGGACCCGTTGCACCAGTTATACGTTTTAAAACGGAAGAAGAAGCTATACAAATTGCTAATGACACCAATGCAGGTTATATATTTATGATCCATATATATCGGTACCTGATATTTTACATTGTTGATCTATTCGTACTTTATAAATACTTTCTCCAGGTGGTTTTTAATTGATTAGTTTGTTAAGGCTCGTGACACATATTTGGTATACATGTGCAGGATTAGCTGCTTACATATTCACAAACAGTATTAAGCGTTCGTGGCGTGTGTCTGAAGCTCTTGAATATGGTATTGTTGGAGTTAACGAGGGATTGGTTTCTACAGAGGTACCTATTCCATATCTTGTAGAGGTGTAGCAAGAAGGGTGGGTTAGGAGGGTTGGTTACCGGGTCAAAGCGGACCAAGTTGGACCGATCTACAAACACTGTTTTGATTTTTCTTTTCTTGAATTTTATCAACAATTGATGTGCTATATATGATTAAAAAAAACTAGGAGCATATCTCCAGAATGATGATCTACTTAAATAAATTGAACAATTTAGGAGGTTTTGTGCATTCTGAATATACGTTGGGTGACTTTCAACCCATTTGGCCTATTCAACCTGTTTCTGGTTAAGCTAATTTTATTAATTTTACCCATTTGACCCGTTAGAGATGAATATTATCCCAATTCTACCCATTTATGGGTGGAAATTTTCGCTTAATATTATTTATCCACATGGGAGTATAATAGGATTGCTATAGACAATGGTTTCTTTATTTATCTGCATCACATATTTACAGGTGGCTCCATTTGGAGGTTTTAAGCAGTCTGGCTTAGGAAGGGAAGGTTCCAAATACGGGTTGGATGATTATCTTGAAGTAAGTACCAGTACATTATCTTTTGTTAGTTCTGAAAGATCAATTAATATTTCTCCAAAAAAAATTTAAAAAAAAATCTTTCACCTGCACATAGATATTCTTTATGCAAATATCAGTCATGAAAATTATGCCAAAACACGAGTGTGATAGTTGATTATCAATCTCTTGCAGATCAAGTATGTTTGTATGGGAAACATGGCATGATAAATGAGCTTGATGATGTTTTGCAATGTGATAAAGCTATGAAGGCGAAACTTAAAAACGGAAAGCATTGGTAGTGAGAGTAGAAATCGACCCTCCCTCTATGAATCTTGCAACATGCTTTGACGTGGACATTTGAGTCCAGTCCTTTTAGAGCGCGTAGATTTTTTATATTTATTTTTCCTTTTTTTTTTTTTCCTGGATACGAGTGTAATGTCTCTATCATCTTAGCTGAATAAATAGATCCTGTTTTCTTACCGTTGGCGATTAGAATGAATTTTTGCTGTACCCGAAATGTTATAAGTTCAATAAATGGAACAGGTTCCTTCAGGTTCATGCAAAATTTTGGCTCAACAAATCTGATTAGTTAGGTTCTGCAATTTTATCTGTGTCTAAGCTATTATTAAAAGTTCTGCAGTTCTATTTGGGTTCGAATTCAATTTAAATAAAACCAAACCGTTTTCAAATTATGTAGACTTTTGTTGGCAAAATTCGTCCAAATTTTTTAGCAAATGGATATTTTAACGGCAATTATTTACCACCAAAAGTTTACAAAATAAAAATAAAAACAATTTATTATAACCTTTAGTATTTATTTAATTAATACGACAAATCTATCTATATTTATTTATACTTTAGAGTAAATTGCATTTTTGGTCCCTGAGTTATCACCAAATTTGCAACTTCAGTCCATTTTACTTATTTTTTCGCTGGTGGTCCAAATTTCAGTTTTTGGTTGCAACGGTGGTCCAAAAAGTAACGATCGTTAAATTTAAGCCGTTAGTGGGTCATGTGTCACACACGTGA
>JAOEHQ010046519.1:0-23460 GCA_025447715.1 Asclepias incarnata
ATTTGTTTATAGATATAGATTTGTGTTTGTTTGGATTTGTTTATAGATAAAGATAATAGATTTGTGTTCATAGATAACGACGAAAATACCCCCACGTGTTTCTCACATAGGCAACTTAACGGAAGAAAAGTAACGAAAATACCCCCACGTGTTTCTCACATAGGCAACTTAACGGAAGAAAAGTAACGAAGTTAGTCGCGGTGACAGTTATGCTTATGATTTTAAATGATATTACTAAACTATCCCTCTTTTATAATAAAATGAAATTTAATTCTCCAATTAACTTCCAAATTGCCACTATTATTTTATCCATTGATCAATAAAACAAAGCGTCTAGATTAGTTTTTATGGTTCTTGAAAAGAAATTTTGGTTCTCTAATTAACCTTTAACTATATATACATATAGTGATCCAATACAAACCAAAAGACGCATACGAAATGTACGAACCTGTATTTTCTTCCGTGTTCTCATATGAACATCATAAAAAGGTATCTTATGATTCTTCCAATCACCACCAAGGGTGGAGCCCGTCGGTCCACCATCTAGGGCGGAGCCATGGCGGCTAAAGGCAGAGTCCGTCAGGTAGATCACTCCATCACCCCTTATGACCTATCACCGCTTCCAGCTACCCTTTATTAATACCCTTAAGGGTGGAGCCCCGCTTTGAATCACATTTTCCGCCGGCGGCGGCGGTGGTGGCAGAGCTGATTGGAAAAAGAAAGATAATAGATATTAGACTTGTGTTTGTTTTGATTTGTTTATAGATATAGATTTGTGTTTGTTTGGATTTGTTTATAGATAAAGATAATAGATTTGTGTTCATAGATAATGATGAAAATACCCCCATGTGTTTCTCACGTGGGCAACTTAACGGAAGAAAAGTAACGAAGTTAGTCGCGGTAACGAAAATTGCAAAAAAAGGAGCATAGTTTGAGGTTTTGTGTTGCTATTTTTTTAGTTTAGTGATTAAAAGTGGTAATCGGCCCAAGTTCAGGGACGAAAACTGTAATTAATGATCTTTGATGATCTTTCTATCTAATTTTACTGATTAACATTATCAAAATTGAGTGTTATGCGTCTAAAAGATGTTTCAATGATATTTTAATTATACGGCTAAGTATATATTCATATAGAACATGTAAATATATAGGGATAACCGCACAAAATATAGACCAACTTTGGTCGAATTCACGTAATTAGTAATGTTCTACTTTTTAGAAACCATCTTCTATTTTATTCACATAAATAGAAACATTCTTTGGGTAATGATAAATCATAAATCTACAATAACTTTTAACTATCCAAAACAAATATTTATATATTACTGCACATTGTACAATCGTGTAAAACATATATTGTTGTGAATGAATAAAAAATGTTGTAGTTTTATGACTTTATCACTCCCATTTTTCTATACCTTTCCACTTCACACACACACACACACACACACACATAGGGTATGGTTAACGTAAGAACTAAAAAAATGGCGAGAACCGTGAGAACCACTGTTCCCCAATTTCTTTCTTTTTACGATTAGTTCTGCCACCACCGCCTCCGCGCGCCAGAAACTGTGATTCAAAGCGGGCTCCGCCCTTAAGGGTATTTATAAAGGGTAGCAGGTGGCGGTGATAGGTCATAAGGGGTGATGGAGTGATCTACCCGAGGGGCTCTGACCTTAGCCGCCATGGTTTCACCCTAGATGGTGGACCGACGGGCTCCGCCGTTGGTGGTGATCGGAAGAAACAGAAGGTACCTTTTTATGATTTTCATATGAGAACAAGGAAGAAAATACAGGTTTCGTACAGTTCGTATGCATCTTTTGGTTTGTATTGGATCATTAGACTATATATATATATATATATATATATATATAAATATATATGGGGGAGATGAATATAAGGCTGTTCCATACCTAAGCTTAGGTATGAAACCCTCACATTTTTGTTTTTTAATCCATAAAATTCATGGGGTCCATGTCATTTAATTATTATACAACAAATATTAAAAAATTGGTATGTGAGGGGTTTTATACCTAAACTTAGGTATGGGACAGCCTTATATTCACTTTTGCCTATATATATATATATTTAACGGTAAATTTGGGTTCAGTGGCATTGTTTTTTTCGGAGCATTTTTGTTCACTCCAGGATTTGAACCCAATATATAAAGTCTCAAATCTTTCAAGTATCAATCCATCTATTGATGGTTGATAATCCATATTTTATCTTCCGAAACATATCAGAGAAAGAAAAAAAAAAGGTTACGTGTTCATAAATAATAATAAACTTTATGCTTTAACATCATAATCAACTTCTTCTTTTTTTTTTATACAAAATTTGTGTATTCAAAATATGCAGGCTCTCCTAATCTGTTTTAGTTAATCATAGATAGATAGACAGATAGATATGTTATATTTATGAAATAACTGATAGATGTGTTCGTTATAATCAATCAATGTGTTTAAGAACTAAAACCCAATTGGTTTTAGAGCTAAAATATTATTCTTGAATTGATGGGTTTCAACAGCTACATTAAGAAGATGAGATGAACTTTGGAATTCAGTTACTACATTAAGAAGACTATAAGTGTATCCGGGCAATGCGCAGTGGCGAATGATTTATAAAAGAAAATACATCGTACAGTTTTTTACCAAAAAAAATTCGTAAACTTCATTTAATGCATGTGTCAAAATGTCAGGTGGCCTGCAGCCGGCTTCGCCAACTATCAGGCCTGGATTGTATAACACACGGACATATAAAAAATGTGTATAAATATTTAAAAATAAATATCCAAATAAATAATAATTATATATATATATAATATTTAAATAATATAAATATTCAATATTAAATAATAAGTAAAAGGGTAATAATTATTATGGAAATAATTAAAAATTTAAAATTTAAGACACAATTCAAATGTTTTATAACGTAGTATAGATTACTTTAAATTTACTAAGTGACAAAAAGTAAAATAAATAAATATTCTTCCTGACGCTAACAACTAAGAAATTTTACGCCATGACTCTAAAGTTATTGGATAGATCTTAATCAAAAACAAATATCTACCTTGACATTAACGGTGATGCCCCAACTTTGTACGTCTCTTTATTTTGACGATAGCTAGCCAGCGTTTGAGTGTGAGATGACATTGAAAGGGATGTAAAAATTCACAACAATCTCTCATCATTTTCTTTATCAATTTTTTCATATCAATGACGCGTCATCATTTTTAATCTGACACATTAAATAACACCTTATCACTTCTTTCATCATTTTATTTTTACAATTTTTTTCAAATAATTTCAACACAATAAATTTAAAACATTTATAAATTAAAAACATTAAATTAATAATAAAAACATTACATTAATAAAAAAAACTACTCCTCATTCAAGGTGTTTTTCGTCATCGTCATCATCTTCGTCTTAGCCAAACTCATCACCATACTTAAGCAACAACTTTTTTTCGTGCTCTTTCGAGCCTTTTTAATCCTCTTTTAATTAAACAATCAAAAGTTGACGTTTGGAGGAACTTGAACGCTTCGATCAATTCATCTGCTTTATCGTTTCTTAAGTTCATCAATTCCAATGAACTTAAGGTCTTACGGCTAACGTTACGATCCGGTGGTCGACGGATCTGGTTGTTTCGGAATAATGCTTCCGTAGTCGGGTTTAAAAATATTAAAAAGTCAAATGGCTATATAACCATTGGGTTTAAAAACAACACCGGGTGAAAACCGAAGTGAAAACAACATGATGAAGTGAAAACCAGTGGCTCGGCCTTCCTGGGTGGGGTTTTTTCTTATGTCTCGGGTTACCGTAATTGGCATAAGTTTTTTTCAACCATTTTGAGACCTTAGCAGTTAAAGTTTCGGGTTGTCGTTTATAGATTATGAAACTTGTTGTAATTCTAGATCTTGTATTCTTTATCCTCTAGCTACTTGCTAGAGGTCTTATTAATAATATCATTTGATTGCCGTTTAAAAAAAAAAAAAAACCATTGGGTTTAAAAATTGGGGCTCACACCTCATCACCATGCTTGGTTGGTGGGTTTTTTTAAATGAATAGTTGTGGTTAGGGGAGAGAGAAGGGAGGGGGGGGGGGGGGGGGGATGTTTCTAATTGTGGGACTGGCTAAGAATAGACTAGTGGTTGTGTGACCATTGCGAGTGGTCTAAGAGCATCTTTAAAGGTAGGTGGTGAGGCTAGGTGGTCGCAAGTGAGGATCTCGGTAAAGGGTTATGGATCCTCGGTGGTGAGGGTCGGTGGAGGTGGTGAGGCGGTAGCCACCACCAGGTGGTGAAGCCTCACTTTCTTTTTAAAATTTTATTTTATTTTTAATCATATTAGCATTAGTTTATGTAAAAAAATATTAAAGTTTTTGAAATAATTTAAATTTATTATTATTAAAAAACCAATGAGCCATCATATCATAATCAAATTATTAACATAATTATATTTATTTGCATGGTAAAAAAAGAAAAAAAAAAACTACACAAGAAAGACATAGGAAGAACATGAAGTTGGATCTTTTGCCATTTGAGGGATGTACAAGTTAATAATAACTAGAAGGGTACTCGCGCAATGCAGTGATGGCGGTGTGATGGTGGCGGCGAAAGGTAGTGGTGGCGTCGGCGCCGAGTAATGTAGGTAATTGATGTAAAGGTAATTGATGTAAAAGATGTAGTGTAGGTATTTTAGGAGATAAATGATATATGATATATAAATATGTAAGAAGAATAATATAAACATTTCAAAATCTGAATTTTAAAAAATTTTAAAAATAAAAATCTCAAAATGCTTTGTAAGTATTTATTTCTACCCCTTATGAAACAAACTACCCCCTCCCTTTTTAACTTTCTACCTTTGAAATACCTAAAATGCCCTTACTAATCTAACAAATACTATCCATAATCCTATTGAATACCCAATATACCCTTAATGAAATTTATTTATAACATCTATCATTTAATCTCTAAAATAACTACACTACCCTTTTATATCAATAACCTATACTACTCGCCGCCGCCACCACCACCATCACCATCACCAGTCGCCACCACTAACCGTCACCACCACCATCACGACGTCACTATCATCATCGCCGCCGCGTCGTGCGGATATTTGTCTAGTAGATAACAATAATAATTGTGGGGAAAAAAAAGGTAGCAAAGTATAGAAGGGCATGTTGGTCAAATAAATGGACCTACTCAATCAATCCAAATATTAGGTTAACAGATGTTTTAAACTTTCTTTTTTTAAGTTGTTTATTTTAATGTAAAATGTGTTATTGTTATTTTTAATTAAAATATAATATGTTTTTAATTAAATAAAGATGGATCGTAATATTTTCCGATGATAGGCTTGATAGCCAATCACATGGACGAGGGCAGTTGCCAATAGAAACCCATGATGGGGTCCACACAGGCCCATATCATAGAGATTTAATTAATCAGGACCATAAACATGGATATTTTTTAATTTTTAATTTTATTTTATGTTTAAAAAGAAGACAAGGATAATTGATTAACAAATGCAACGAGCGTAATCAATCAATCCAGTATTCCTATAAATAAAAACATTCATTCATTGTAATTCTAATAGTCATTCATACTTGTTGTAGATAATTTATAAATTTTAATAGTAAGAAAAAGTCAACATGGGGGGGCCGGCAGCAGCAGGGTTGTGGTGGGGGGTGGTGTTAGTGATGATGGTGGCTTGTGGTGGCGCTGGATCGTATAGCGATGAGAAGGTGATCAGACAAGTAGTGGTGTCAGATGGTGATCATCTACTACTACTACATGAAATTGAGACTTGGGTTCTTAAAGTTATTGGTCACACTCCTCACGCTCTCACCTTTGCTCGTTTCGCTCACAGGCCGGTTTCTTTCTTTCTTCTTCTTCTTCTTTTATTTATATTTATTTATTCTAGGATTCAGTCATTCATTTATATTGTTGTTGTTTTATTAATTTTATTAGTTTTGAAAGTACTCATAAATAATGAATCGAAATGAATAATAATAATAATAAAAACAGGTATGGAAGAAAATATGAAAGTGAGGATGAGATGAAGCAGAGATATTCTATATTTGCACACAGTTTGGAAACCATCCGATCACATAACAACAAGGGCCTCCCTTACACTCTGGGAGTCAACGGTATCCATCCATCCATCCATCCATGTTTTAATCCATATATATATATATATTTTTTATTTTGAATGAATTTGAATGAAAGAAATTAAGGTTCAATTATTGGATTGGATTGGATGCGCATGTAGTGTAGTGTAGTGTAGTGTAGTCAGTCAGAATCTAGCTAGCAGGTGATATATAGTCCGTCTTCAACTGTGATTGTGATGTTGATGATAATTCACGAGTAGTGCTGCTGGTTGTTTCGTGCAACAGCCACAAATAAATTTTACTTCATCATAATCTTAATTTGTTTTCTGTTATCAAATCAAAACAATTGTATGGATCGATCGGAGGACTCATTCGACAGTAGTACGTAGTGTATCTCTTTCCAAAGGAAAGGAATTAAGGACACCTACACTCTCTGTCTCTGATGTCACTCGTACACTTACTTATGTTTCCACAACACCTAAAGATCATTATTATTATTATTAACTTATTAGATACAATATATCACTATTAATTGATGATTCATTCATGTGTCAAAGCATTTTAATTACTGTATTTTTATATATTTTTGTTAGCTTATCATCCCTGCTCATTATACCTTTCTCTTGTTGGAAAACAAATCAGAGTTTGCTGATATGACATGGGAAGAATTCAGCAAAAACAAACTCGGAGCCGCCCAACACTGCTCTGCTACTAAAAAGGGCAATCACAAACTCACTGATGCCGTCCTTCCTTTGACGGTATACTGCTTGCGTAAAATCCTTATTTACTTCATTCTTACATAGCCAGCTCTAAACCCGATTGGACTATTATTATTGTATAAACATAAAAAGGATTTGATTGATCACTCTAAATTTTGAAATCGAGCATGTATGATACAAGATATATATGAGCTAGCCATCTAATTGATTATCAATTTCACAGGGATTGATATGTGTGCTTGTTTCACTATATATTTGTTCTCATATTACTTTTAACAATATATGCATTGCAGCAAGATTGGAGGAAAACAGGAATTGTGAGCCCAGTCAAGAATCAAGGATCATGTGGATCTTGTTGGACATTCAGGTATAATAAACTTTTGCATCTCATTAAGCTCACTCAAGATAAGTTAAAATAGTAAGTATAATGATTTCAATCTTCATTTTTTGTTATATAGCACCACTGGAGCTCTTGAGGCTGCTTATGCCCAGGCTTATGGGAAGTCAGTTTCTTTGTCTGAGCAACAACTTGTAGACTGTGCCGGTGACTTTAATAACTTTGGCTGCAATGGTGGGTTGCCTTCCCAAGCTTACGAGTACATCAAATACAATGGTGGGCTTGACTCTGAGGAAGCATATCCTTATACTGGAAAAGACGGTGCTTGCAAATACTCATCAGAGAACGCCGCAGTCCGTGTCCTTGATGCCGTCAACATCACCATGGTAATATAATGAACCATATTGATATTATGTTTATATCGAGTAAATATACCGGTGAAGCTTGATAATGAAAATGATTTTTTTTTTTAATTTTTATGTAATTTGTTTATATATAGGGTGCTGAGGATGAATTAAAGCATGCAGTGGGTGTTGTTCGTCCAGTGAGCGTGGCGTTTCAGGTGATTTCGAACTTCAGACTTTACACCGGAGGAGTTTTCACGAGCGACAACTGCGGCAGTGATCCAATGGTGAGTTTCTTTTTGATAATAGAAAGAAACATTATGAACCATGATCGAATATATGTTTGTTTTTAATATTGATCGATTAAACGAGTGTATCACAATGATTTCAACAGGATGTGAACCATGCGGTTGTTGCCGTTGGATATGGTGTTGAAGATGGTATCCCATACTGGCTCATTAAGAACTCATGGGGGGCAGACTGGGGTTTGAACGGTTACTTTAAGATGGAGATGGGCAAAAACATGTGTGGTATGCCCCTCACTTTTTTTTTACTTTTTTTTTTACTTTTCAACTGGCCGGATGGTTTAATTTTGTCATTTGATTTTCCAGTATGATGAAAATTCAATAAACAATAAAAAGTAGTTTTTTAAGTCTGAAAATTAAACAAATATTATAATGAGAGAAAGAAAAGAAGCATCAAGAATGATTAATTAAAAAGCTACAGTAAGTAAATAACAGTTTGCTGTCAATGCAGGTGTGGCAACGTGTGCATCGTACCCTATTGTTGCCTAGATGGAATTCAAGAATATAGACAAGGAGGTCTTCATTTGTATTAAAAAATAAAATAGCATTATATTATATTATATTATATTAAATCAAGAAGTTGTTGTATTTTTAATTAATTAATTAATGGTCAGTATGTAGTAAGGTGAACTTAATTTCATACATAAAAATGGGTTGGTGATCCCGTCCCGTCCCATCCCCCATGAACGCATGCATATTTGTAAATCTGCTCTGGTATGGCAAGCACACATTGTTAATTATATATGATAAGCTCTTATTTTGTATTTTTACCTAATTAGTACAGTATATTTTATTTTCATACATGATCGATCTCAGTAAGTAGTTAGAGTTAGTTTTCTCTGCATTTTGTTTGAAGATTAGGCCCACGGCCTTTTAGATCTAAAGAACTCAATAATGTTATGGTTTAACCAAAAGTTAGCTTATAAATAAAATACATTTTGGTTAAAAAAAAATTTAAATAGATTTTTTTTTAATTCATACATAAAAATAGTTTCCAAACTGTTTTTTATCCTAAGAGCTATCAATAGCAAACTTCTTTATTATATTAACAAAAAATGGTTTATTCATCCGAAGATTATGATTTGTTTGCCGGATGCATATATTGCTTTTCGTGGGTATATTAACTATAAATTGATACTTGATTTTGGTTATTCTATCATAGAATATCGAACCGGTACGAATACTGGTATCGATGGTATTCGGTATATTATATCGTTATTGCTGCCTGGATACCTTGAATTGTGTTTTGCTTCGTTCAATACTCGGTGTAGTGTAGTTTTGGTATGACCTCTAATGTGAGGTTTATACGTAACCCGGTGCATCAGATCAGTGAGGTGGCCAATCTTGAGGGTCTTTAGAATTTGTGATCAGGCTACAGGGGTTTTTCTTTGAATCTTTGTGAGGGTCCTTTTTAGGAGATCCTATTCATCGGACCTATGTATGTGTGTGAGCCTTGATAGGCTTTATTTGATTCGAATGCTTGAACATTCATTCAAAAACTTAATAATTTGGGAACTTGTCAACGTACGTATTGTAAATTTTGAGATCGATCTTTGTATGAATTAACCGGAAAGCTTTATAAAAAAATGAATGGGCGGGAGGAAATTACGTTATTGGTTTTGTAAAGTTCCTAGCTGCCAGCTTTCTTTTGTGTATAGGCATAAGTTTATGCCTGCCTTGGGATGGCCACAATGAGTGACATCCTTTTTTATATCTTTTGAGAGGTCACCGTCTCTTGTCCTTTGTCATATGTTGAAAGGCTATCGAATTCTGTCGTTAGGCTTCGCATAGTATTTGAGCGAATAGGTTGATACTCCTTTGTCGTTGGTTGACGCTTTAACTTGGGTGGCTCTGGAGACTTGTCCTTGATTCTTGTTGGGGGAATATCGTATCTTTCTTTGTCCTGGCAAGGTGAATGGCGATGACGACGTTTACGTGACGATGATTCTCCCTTGACGTCCTGATGTGTTCTCTTATACAAAGACTGTATTGGGCAATGGTGGACGAGACTAATTCACACAATCACTCTCGAATATTATCAAGAACTTCTGTCTGTCACCAGTTCTTTTAGTTTGCTAAATTTTGTATTTTGTGAATTTAATCTGTATTCAGTGAAGGGGAGTTTGTCTTTTAATCCTTTATTCTGCATTACCCTTTGGAATTCTTTGATTATTCATCAATAAAGAATTCCATTGAAAATTAACTTTGTGTTTTTAACTCTTCATTACGTTGTTGATTTATTTTAATACATAAGTACAAGTACACGATCTCAATATAAACAATGACGAATTAAAGGTACGAAAGAATAGGACGTTCAGGTGACGGTTGTCACAATATAAAATAATTGCAAGTATGTTACGTAAAGCATTTTTAAATAATAGACATTCAAGGGGGAATATTACAAATAAATATATAGTGAATGTCCATACATGATATACTTGGGTCATTGTGAAATTAATTATGGAATAAGGATATTTTACAAAGATATAGACTTGACTACGATGAGACTTATTCACATGTGATGGATGCAACTATTTATATCTTATAAGTCTGGCAATATAAAATATATTAAACAATGTCTTATGGATGATTTTAAACTCTGAAGATATTGTTAATCCTTGGAGGATATATAATGCATGGAGCATGCCTTATTCTTTAATTGCAAGATTACTTGAAGTATATAAAATGCATGGAGCATGTCTAATGACCCAAACTACTAGAAACATGTTTGAAAGGTTCTCGAGAACAACATTTAGTAAATAAAATCTATAAGTCTATAATGAACATTTGGTAAAGTCTCTATGAATATTTAGCTTAAAGCCACGATTTTATTATATTTGCCCAAAGATATTAAAAAATATGAACTTGAGTATGCTAGGAATACAAAAGATCTCTATGGCAATTATATATTTGAAAGTGTGAGATGGAAAATCTTGAAAGAGCAAAACCGAACATTCAAGTGTTGAATAGTTACTCACAAGGAATTTATATGATGGCAATTATATATTTGTGGAAGATATCTATTTATTGAGTATACTAAAATGGTTTGTATATATGGTCACTTGATATTGATAAAGACCACTTTCATTTCTGAAAAATGGAGATAAAATTCTCGATTCAAAATACCATATTTGAGTAGCATCCGGTCATTAGTAATGTATACCCCAATATATTGTATTTATATAATATGTTAAGAAGATAGAGATCTTATCTCATTAGAATTCATTAGAACGAGTAAAACATATATTTTATTACCCTGAAGGTAATAAAGGTATAAGTTTACGTTATACTAATCTATCAAAGAAATTTTAGTTTGTTTTGTTAATGCAGAATGGTCGATTACAAACACATATGTATTTATAGTGTTGGCATCAACTTTATCATATATTATAAGAAAACGAAATCGACAGATCAACATGAAGATAATGCATCATGGATTTTCAACCACTGGATATATCAAAGGATGCTTGTCCATGATATCAATAAGTCAAGGAGCTCAAGTGATGTGATCATCAGGGGGAGAAAATACGCGTTGTAATCTTTTTCCCTTGACCATGGTTTTGTCCCATTGGGTTTTTCTGACAAGATTTTTAATGAGGTAACATCCCCAAGCGTATGGAAAGAACTATATACTCTTTTTCCTTCACTAGGTTTTTGTCCCATTGGGTTTTACCTAGTAAGGTTTTAACGAGGCATATTCTTTTGGTCGGTGGATAGCCAAGGGAGAGTGTTATGAATTCTTAATGTGTGGCTATCCACATTCCTAACCGAGTAACCTCCCTAACCTTTCATTTTCCATCCATTATGTATGTATTAATTGTATTAAAGTTATATAGCCTATATATATTGGCTCATGTTTGTGGATTGATAGATCAATGGAGAAAACATTGTTCTCATTCTCTTGTTCTCTCTCTATATCTTATTCTAACTATGTTATGCTATTAGGTCGTCGTTTTATAGTAACATATATTTATATTTATGTTTCTAACTTATAACTGAAAATTATTTATTATTTAATTATTTATCCATTAACTAATCTAATTAAATGTGGTTGAAAATTTTAAAACGACACGACCCATGTTTCACTGTCATGAACCATGCTTCACTATCATGACTTTAATTTAGGTGATATTGTTACCAATATTAAAAGTAATATTAGATTTTGACCAATACTTTTATGATACATGTGTTTCGCTATTAGGCAATTTGTGACAAGACCAAATGCATATGATGAGACATGTTTAAATATTATTTTTAGAAAATATAAAATCAATCGTATTAAAACTAGTATAGATAGATATATATAGTCATATAATAATAGCAATAAAAAAGTAATAAAAAAAAAGGCAAGGCGTAGTAATAAAGAAAGTTAATGGATAGATCCATGTTTTGGGGTATTTAAAAAATGGTTGTTACTTAATGTACTTCGGTGCAAGAGTCGGTGGTTAGAAACTTTTGGGGAAATTCAAACCAGGGTGGTTGGGAGGTTGTCGATTCTAATGGCAAGTCCGGGGGGCTTGTGTGTATGTGGGATATTGGTCTTTTTAAAAAGTAAGCCGTATTAAAGACTCTAATTTTCTGGTGGTTAAAGGAAGAATGAAAGGTTGTGACGAAATGGTTTATTTGGCGAACGTGTATGCTCCTCAAAAACTCAGGGAGAAAAAAAGGTTGTGGGATCGTATTGCCGTGCATAGGATTGGGGAACCTGGTTTATGGATAGTTATGGGGGATTTTAATGTCGTTAGGATCCCGGAAGATAGAAAAGGGTCTGTTTTTAACCCGGAGTGTGCAAGGGCGTTTAACGGGTTTATTCATGATGCCGATCTTTATGAATATGAGATGAAAGGGAATAGGTTCACATTCTTGAAAGAGGATTTGGGCAGAAAGAAGTTCAGTAAAATAGACAGAAATCTCGTTGGGAAGGAGTTCCTGGATAGATGGCCACTTGCGTGTCTGAGGGCACTTCCTCGCAGGTTCTCTGACCACAACCCCCTGCTCCTCACGTTCAAGGAAATCAATTATGGGCTAAAGCCGTTCCGGTTTTTCAGCTCGTGGATCGATATAAGTGATTTTGAGGCTGTGGTAAATCATGCATTTGGTTCGTTCGAATTCAATGGATCTGCTGATATTAAGCTTATGAGGTTATTTAAACACTTGAGACAACATTTAAGTGAATGGAGGGACGTCACTCGGTTAAAAGATGGTGAAGTGAAAGATAGGTGCTGCAAAGAGTTAGAGGAGACCGAGTTACTAATGGAGGACAGGGAACTGGATGAAGAAGAAAGTTGGGTGAGAACATAATGTCAAAGGAGAATTTTCGAGTTAGAAGAAGCACTTGTTAAGGATCTCAAACAAAAGTCGCGCGTTAAAAGGGCTATTGATGGGGACGAAAACTCTCACGGTTTTATAAATAAGCGTAAGGCAACCAATGTCATTCTCGGTATCTTGGTTAACGGTGAGTGGGTGGAGCAGCCTAAAGCTGTAAAAGAATCAGATCTTTGAGTTCTTCCAGGGTAAGTTTAGGGAGGCCTGGAAGGACAGGCCCAAGCTCTATAGTTGGTCAGGGTCGAAGCTTTCCAGTAATGAGGCGGCGGGCCTTGTCGAGGAATTCACTCACTCTAAGATCAAAAATGCTATCTTCGAATGCGGGGACGAGAAGGCTCCCGGGCCTAACGGGTTCAATTTCAAGTTTGTCAAACGCTTTTGGGATCGGTTGGAATCAGATTTTGTGGCCCTGTTTAATGAGTTCTTTGTGGCGGGGAAAATTAACAGGGGTGCGACTCTTCATTCATTACACTTATTCCCAAAGTTAAGGACCCGGGTGATTTAAACGACTACCGACCTATCAATCTGGTGGGAATCATAAACAAAGCTATATCCAAAGTGCTAGCTAACAGGCTTAAGAGGGTGTTGGGGTTGGTTATTTCATATAATCAAACCGCCTTCCTCGGGGAGAGACACATTGTCGATGACCCTCTTATCTTAAATGAAGTGATCTCATGGGCTAATCACAAGAAGCTTTTTGTGTTAAAGCTCGACTTCGCCAAAGCCTACGATAATGTCAACTAGTGCTTTTTGATCTCGGTTCTAGAAAAAATGGGGTTCCCCGAGAAGTGGTGCAAGTGGATGTATGGCATTATGTCTTCTGCCAGGTCCTCTATCCTCGTGAACAAGTCCCCCACCTTCGATTTTCAATGCCACAAGGGTATGAGACAGGGAGACCCGATTGCCCCCTTTCTGTTTATCACGGTTATGGAAGCACTGTCTGTTATGCTAAATAACGCTTTAGCGTCAGGAACTATTAAATGTGTCAAAATTGGGAATGAGGGGTTGTTTTATCACACATGCTCTATGTCGACGATTGTGTGTTGGTAGGGGATTGGGAGTTAGACAATCTAAAAAACATCGCCAGGGTATTAAGGGTTTTTAATATGTGTTCCGGGCTAAAGATACATCTGGGGAAGTCGAATTTATTTGGTATTGGAGTTAGCAACTTAGAAGTGACCGATATGGCGGGGCTGGTTAGCTGTTCTGCGGGCTCTCTCCCGTTCAAACACCTTCGTATATGGATCGGTGCTAATATGAACAAAGTGGCGAACTGGAGTTTTTTGTTTGATATTTTTGAAGCCAGACTGGCCCGGTGGAAGGCTGCTTGCCTTTCTATGGCGGGCAGGATCACGCTAATTAAGTCCGTCATGGAAAGCCTCCCAACTTATTACTTTACGATTTTCTAAGCACCTCAGGCAGTTATTAATGGGTTGGAAAAGGTGATAAGGAAAATTCTATGGGGCGGTACGGAGTTGGGGAAAAAATACATTGGGATAGAGTGGCTTCTTCTATCGATGCGGGTGGGCTCGGCCTTTGTAACCTCAAGGAAGCTAACGTGGCATTATTATCCAAATGGTCCTGGCAGTTCAAGACTGAATCAAAAAGTTTATGGAGAATGGTGATCAACTCGCTACACAACACAAAGAGGGGCTGAAACCTTATTCCAATGAACAAGTATTTGCCTAGGGTATGGAGAAACATCGTCAGGTCAGTAGAAGCTGTAAGTGTAGCTGAGAAGGGTATTAATGATCTGTTAAAAGGGGAGTTAGGAGATGGGAATGACATCAGATTCTGGTTGGATTCGTGGCTCACTAACGAACCGTTTAAAGACTGTTTCCCTCTCTTGTTCCGGTTGGAAAAAGAAAAGAAGATCGTGGTAGTTGATCGATATAACAGGGATACTAGTGTGTTCGACGGTGAATGGAATTGGGCTAGGCCCCCGAACTCGAGGGAGGAACAAGGTGAATGGGAAAATCTCTCCAGAATTCTTAATGGAGTGTCTTTGCACGATAGGACCGATAAGTGGGCGTGGATGGGGAATAAAGATTTGATTCTCTCGGCGCGCTCAGTGAAGGATTTTCTAAACAGCGGAAAAGATTTCAGTAATAGGTACGTCTTTGATTGGTGCAAGTGGGTCCCCAAGAAATGCAATGTGTTCATGTGGAGGACGGTAATGGATCGAATTCCTACTATGAAGGTCCTTCAGGACCGTAAGGTTGGATTCGGTGAGGTGAACTGCGTCTTGTGAGGGGAGGGGATTGAAACCGTCAACCATCTTTTCTGTGATTGTAGGGTGGCTGCTACGGTCTGGCAGGGGATTCATGAATGGTGTTCCACGTTTTCATCTTCACAATCAGAGATCTAGTGAAGTTTCATGAATGGTCGGGCAAGAGCAGGAAGGAGAAATCGGCGCTTAAAGGGCTTATCATCATCAGTTGTTAGTATATTTGGAAATCGAGGAACGAGAAGAAATTCAACAATGCTAATGTGAATGTGATGGCGATCATTCAAAGTATCAAGTCTCTCGGTTATCTTTAGTTTAAGAATAGAACGAAACATAAAAGTCTAAGTTGGCGCGATTGGTGTAATTTCTCCTTGTTGTAATTATGTTTGCGTGTACATAGTTTTGCCGCCGGCAAGTTTGCCGGGGTATGTGAATAAAATTTACCTATCAAAAAAAAAAACTTAAATAATAATAATTGAATACAATTAAATGCTTCACTATTATACGGTGAGGTTTCTCCGATGTCGTACCCCGACTGAATGTTTGAAAAAAAATAGCATGAAATAAACTGAAATTTTTTTATAATACAGATAAATACATTTAATAAAAATTAAATGAAAATTTTCATATTTTAAAAGAATTTAATATGGTTAAATATGTATGTTATGGGGACAAAATTAATTTAAAAACCCAAATTATGGGTTGGTTTGAAACAGAAAATGGAAAGATAAATTGAAAGACAGAAACTTTGCTCGTATTCACACTAAATTTGACTAATTAGTACTCCGTAAATAATTAAAGGCCGCCAACATCATTCACTACTACTACAACCAGCCAGACAGCCTGCCTGCCTGCCTTTTACATGATTACATTCATCCATTAAAGAAGAAGAAGAAGAAGAAGAAGAAGAAGGCGATCTATCAATTTTAATTCGATTTAGGTCCCTCCCTCCCTGTATTCATAATTACTCCATTAAATTAATACAGACATCAAAGAAAGATAACAAACACATGGCCAATTCAACTTCAACTGGTGGTGGTGATGGATATTCTTCTTCGCAAAGAGAAAGAGGAGGAGGAGGAGGAGGAGGAGGAGTTAACAGCAGCCCAAGATACATGACTCGACGTGCTCAATCATTCAAACGCGGCGGTAACAACAATCACCACGAGATCGATGTTGTTAACAACTCCAACTCGCCTACATCTGAAAGTGCCGCCGGTGGGTTGTTTGATTCCATCACTGAAAGGAAGCACCGATTGACCAAGAGAAGTGCCTTTGATTGTGGGGTCGTTAATTTTTGGGTAAAAAAATGGTGAGAGGAAAGGTGGAAATGAAGCGGATCGAAGGCAAGGTTCGCCGTCAAGTATCGTTCTCGAAACGGCGGAGCGGGATGATGAAGAAAGCTCATGAGTTGGCTGTGCTGTGCGAAGTGGATGTGGCTGCTTTCGTCTTCTCACCCAAAGGCAGACTCTATGAGTTCTCTACAGATGCAAGGTACACGCGATTCTGTTATCGACACACCTACGGAAATTCATATTCAGTAATTGTTAGCTTAATCACGATGCGGGTATATGCAGAGCTAGCTAGAGGCTGTTCGAATTATATATATAATATATATAAAACTCTTGGAATTGAACAACCCACAATTCCATGTTCTTGTTCTTGGCATTTAGTTTTTATTTTTTATTTTAATTTTTTAAGGATGTTTATTTGGATTTATGGATGACGTTTTTAATTTTAATTTTTTTTTTTAAATCTACAATCATACTTTATAAAAACTACTGTTATTATTAGTAGGTAGGTAGGTAAATCTAGTTCAAAACTAAATTTCCTTTCTTTGCCTCCGTAGATGTCCCCGATTAGTACTAAAACAAGAATATGCCCTAAGTCTGACAGTTTAATTCTTATATACGAGGGAGGATATGACTACTTTTTTATTTTCTTTCTTTTGTTTTTTTTTTTATAAATCTTTATATATATATATATATATATATGAACTAATTAAATATTCGAATCTTAAATGCCAAGAACACGATGATATTTTTTTTTAAGATCTGGAGTTGATGATGAAGATGATGATTATTGAAATAAATGAAATAAAAAAATAGGTTAAATGGGGATAAAATAGTCATTTACCCTCGCATGTGAGATGCACATGACCTTATTTAACTAACTAACTAATTTAATCTTTTGGTGTGTATACACATGTCTAAATCTAGTTAACTAACTAAAAGATAGTTTTTGTTCTCTTTAAGTGATCAAAAAAATTTAAAACTATTTATTTTATATAAGATTTTTTTTTTTTTGTAAATATAACAATTTTGTGTATAAAGTTTACATCTATCTATAACAATTTCATGACTAAATTTTTTCAAAAGTAATTTGATACTTGAAAGGATATATGAAAAATAATTAAACTAGTAAGTATTTATGGGCAGTAAAATAATCCCGCAAACTAATTAGCAACATCAATCAAAAGAAGAAAAGGAAGAAAAAAAAACCTAAACCTCAATAAACATTTCCAAATCCTTGATTGAAACGACTTTACATAAACTATAAAAAGTTAACATTCTTAAGTAAAAATAGCATTTATCCACGCAATCCAGCGGAACCAAACACTTATTGGTTGTTGACGAATGTTGGACAGGACTTGTTTTGTTTGAAAGGAATTAAAAGTTATGAGATGTGTGAAAAATGAGTGGTTGTGATGGATTAAAAAATTAAACTTATACTAGCATGGTACCCGCGTGTTGCGGCGGATATAATTTACAGGGCGTCAGATACCCGCACATTGATGGTTGTAGTGTTGGCGGTGGTGGTGGGGGATTTTTTGAGAGCGTTTTGTGGTTAGTGTATGTGTTTGTGAGAGAGAGAGAGTGATAATAAATAAATTGGAAGGGTGGGAGCTGACAAATTAGAAGGAGGGTTGCTGGCAAAATAAAATAATGAAGGGTAATTTTGTACATTCGCATCTCTTTTTTTTCAACATTTCTAATAATAGAAAGACTATAACTTTTATAAAGGAGTAAAGATTAGTTTAAAAATTTTCCAAAATAATAATATTATAAATATATTATAACGGATTATAGATATTCCACCCAAAACACATATAAAAAAAAGGGGTTAAATACAAATTTCCTCCTTGTGGTCTTTCGAAATTTCACTTTTTATCCATGTTGTTAACTTTCTTCTCAAATCATTCATGTGGTGGGACTTTTGTCCCTGTCTCCGTTAACCTCTACATGTGCAAGTCATTTGAGTGGCATTTTTGTCATTTTACCTAATCGTTATCTCTATTCTTCAATCTTCAAACCTAGAAAGTAGAAACATTCAACCCCATACACAAAATATATCCAAAAATAAAACAAACTCATATAAGAAAAAATGATTTAACTTCAAATCCTAACAAAAGTTAGAGCTTTATCCTTTATGTTTCAACAGATTCATACGCATATATGTTTCTTTTTCAAACATTCATCTAGTTCATAAAATTTGATATCTTAAGTAAACTTGATATCTTGGTAATCTAAGATTCATACGCATATATTTCTTTTTCAAAATTGATAAAAACAAAATAACAAGTATTTCTTAAGAAATTTACCGAAACTCGGCCCTCACATGAACGCGAACATCAATTTCATGCGAACCCCGATCTTTAGATTAAAAAAAACCCCATCTCCGACCAGCGATGGCTGTGCGGCAGCACTTCTTCTGATGGTTAATCAACCCAAATCTGAATACATATAAACATGCACAGAGAGAAAAGAATCATAAAGAAAGAAGTGGAAAAAAAAAGTCCTCGGAATTTGGACACATGCTTTGATTTGGACATATGTGGATTTGTATGTATATCTGCATTTAGATTTGAATGCATATTTTTTTAAAAGCATTAATTAGATATAGATATATGTAATGTTTAGGTATGAATGTATATAGGATTTGATTCATGTTTGATTAGGTATAGATATAGATATAAACGTAGATTTGAGAAATATTTATGGGTTTTGAAAGAACAGGGTTGAAGGGTGGGGTGAAATGACTAAAATGTTCCTCACAGGACCTGCACGTGAGGGAAGTTAACGGAGCGTTATAATGGCAGGGACGAAAGTCCCACCACAGGGATGATTTGGGAAGAAAGTTAACGACATGGATGAAAAGTGGGAATTTCGAAGGACCATATGGACGAAATTTGCATCTAACCCTAAAAACAATATAGTCTTCAACTTTCTCCGAGTCAATGATAATCAAATTTCTTTTTCCTAATTTTCCATCCTGCTTTCAATAACCAATGATTTAACAATATATTACAATTTAACATTAATCTTAAAACCTTCAAACGTGACTATAATTACTTTGATTACCATATTTTAGTTATTGTTGTGTATAACAATAATGCAATACTAGATTGCTATCGTTCGTGAGTGGACTTGAGTAAAGTAAATAAATATTGATAACATGGGACTGTTTATTGTAAAACATGTATTAAAGTAAAACAAATAAGATAAGATCTTGACCATTGGATATGTGATGCATGAAGATTCATAAAGCACAAGTATTGCACTGATGCATGAAGATTTTCATGATGCACAACGATTTTCAGTTAAAAAAAAATTTATTTATTTTATTATAATATTTGTTTTATTTGAACCAGAACCTTGATAACATTTAGAAAAAAGATAAATGCATAAAATAGAAATGAACTTATTCGAATTACCATTCATAGAAATGATCTACCAAAATTACCATTAATAGAAATAAACTCCCATTTATTGGACCAAAATAGAAACAAACTTTGAAAGAGATTATAATGATAGAGACGACTACGTCATCTATGTAACCGGCCACATCAGTCATGTTGCTATTTTTGTACAATAAATGATAGTTGATTTTTATTAATGGTAATTTTGATAGATCCTTTCTATGAATGGTAAATCGACCAAAATTCATTTCCATTTTACGCATTTATCCTTTTAATATTTAAATATAATTGTTTTTCTTTTATCTATAAATTCCCCCCAATTTCAGTTGATGTATCAGAAATGTTCTTCAACATTATTAATAATCTTAAACATCTCCACTTGATATACCTATAATATCCCTATTAATTTGTTAATTATACCTTTCTTATTCGTTTAGTCAAACTTCTCTTCTTATGCAATTATTTTATTTAATTATCAATTTAATTTATTATAACTTATATTTTATAATTTTTAATTATGAAAAAGAATAATAAATTTTTTAATTCATCAGAACATTATCTTCTACACTTTGCGCGGGTTTGAAATTAACGTCGTCATGACATTTCGCACGCTGTGTATTGTCGTCGCCGTAACGCGCGAGTACCCATTTAGTATATAACAAAAGTATATTTCATAAAAATAGCAAGGAGTTGGAAAGTTAAAAATTACAAGAATAACAGGTTAAAGGCTTTAATCCAACCATCAAAAAGTTACTTAACCTTTGCCTCTAGTGGTTAAAAGACACAAGTAACACAATTTGTGAAAGAGTTACCTAATAATTTGGAAGAATAACAAACATATTACGGTTCTTCTTCTAGATGGCCTGTGGGCAGTTTGAACGATGACATCATCAAAAAGAGCCGATACCAAAACCCGTCACAAATAATTAAAAATCTTGAATTGACCAAAGAGGAGGCTGCAGCTTCCACACCCAAAATTACAATAACAAAATGGGGTAGTGGATGAATAGATCCTTAACATGTTAAATCACTATCAAAAAAGAAGTCATATCAAGAAGACATGAAAGGGAGTTTATTATAATAATAATTAAAAATATGACACGATTTTTTTATAAATTAAATCGACTAACTTTTTATTTAAAAAACGTAAAACAATTGTTGCTTTTTTCTCAAAAAGAAAACTCGTGGAAGAAGGAAAGAAAGGATAATCCACTTACACTTTCTATCTAAATCTAAAGTTAAAATAGAAAGATGATGATGATCAGTTTATTAGAAAAATTAAATACATACATTATCCGTAAATATGTGTTGTTAAATAAGCCATCGATTGATGGCTGAGGCAGCGCCGCAGTTTTGAGTTTTTGACACCTCACACTATCTCACCAACCCACTTCACCTTGCCAAACTAAATAAGAGCGTCATTATTTATTATTATTATTATTATTATTGTATTTAATTTCCTACATTCATTCAATAATAATCGCTTGTAACATAAAAAGTCAGTTTTAGAATAGGTATAAAATGAAGTTCTTAATAATAAAATATCAGTTTTATTTTTGTTTGCAATACAGTTTTGTTTTTGTTTGTAATACATAATTAACTTAAAAAGTTATAACAATTAATTAAGGATATAATAAGTAAATAATTGAGTAATAAAATGTATTTTGTGAAAAGTGAACATTTATTTTAAAAGATGAAAAAAATAATAAGATGGATAATAATAAGAATAGGATTTGAGGGAGTATCAATTATAAGTTATTTAATGAACTTGGCAATAACACATGTTTGTAATAATAACAAACTATATCAATAAATTACTAATACCGACAATGAGAAGAATATGCATAAGATAAACTAGCACGGTATCCGTACAATGTGACGGCGGACAGCGGTCTGGTGGTGTCGGCGATTGGTGGTGATGACGGCGTCGAGTAATGTAGGTAATTGATGTAAAGGGGGTAATGTATATATTTTAAGAGTTAATGGATAAATTATGTAAATAGGTAAGATGACATATTGGTCATTTCGCATATCCAAAAAATGTAACTTTTCAACATGGGTTTATAATTTTTATATAGTAGTATAGAAATATAAATTATTAGAGAGAGCTATGGAATAGAGCAAAAATTTACATTTATTTCATTTCAATTTTTTTTTTATTTGAGAAAAAGAACTTGAATGTTTTTGTAACTATTTTATACATTATAAAACATTTGAAAATTTAAATTATTAAGCATACGGATTTTATTATTTAATCCTTGTTAACATATAAGAAACTAAAAATGAATTTGACAAATGACCAAAATCACATTTAAATTTAGACATATGAAACTAAAAATTAATTGACTCTTGTTATACTTAATTTAACAATAATTTACCCTCACAACCGATATAAAAAACTAAATATTATCTAAAACCACATTTAAATTTAGACATATGAAGAACAATCAAAACCTCCTCATAGACTTTGGAAAGAGGATGAGAAAAGGAGCTATGTAATAAGCAAAATGCTAAATACAACTCTAATTACTGTAGTTAACGTGCTTAAGAAAATTGTATTTTTCATATCAAAAGTCCATCTTTAAATTTTATGATAAAAATATAACTATTTTATACACGTTGGCTTGCAATTAGCAAGAGTGCAAGACCCATGTAATAAAAGAGTTAATGCTAAGTTGCACTTTGGTTAGTTTTCACATTTATTAGTATTAATTGAATGGTGTCATTTATGTTGGTCACAAACTAACCGTCAAGTTGGACCTAACTAATACACACACAAACACAATATTGTTACAAAATTGTTACAGTATATATGAGGCAGCCATCTCACTATCGGTGCATGTGTACCTTGAACTTAAAGAAAATAAACTTTATTTATGTTTGTCTCTTTTATCCAAGTTGCTTCACATTCCCTTTGTTATGCAAATTACGTAGTAGACACGGTACGTATGACTATGTGGGAATACATGTCATCGCATTATTTTTTCTTACAACATTATAGGTCATTCTTTTCACCGGAATCAAATTTCTGACGTTATCTAGCAAATTAGGGGAGGGTGTCATGATACACAAACTCATATTAACCACCAATAACATGTTGCAAAGTCATTTCAATTCAAAATTTTACAATTTTTTACAAGGTAGCATGATACAACCATCACCATTTTATTTTTTATTTTTAATAATGATAATAATAAAACTATATATGATATATTTATTTTATGGTAGTTTTCAAAACTAACATAAAACTTTAGGGTTTAAAATAAAAATTATTATTAATAATAAAGAACAATTAAATTAGAAATATGTCATTTCCAACATTGCCTAATACCTAATGTCAAATTTGCAGGTGCAGAACCTGCAACACACTACCGTCACTGTTTTT
>JAOEHQ010046520.1:0-22362 GCA_025447715.1 Asclepias incarnata
ACATTATTTTGATTCCGCACAATCTTTGTATTTTGGTTTAATTCATTTATACAAAATACATTCAAAGAACTCTTGTACTTCTACTTACTTATTATTTTCAGTCTAAGCTTTACTTTACGTTTATTTACTTATTGTAAGACTTCTGATTTCAGTATATACGTTTAAACTGTTCTCAGCCTTCAGTAAGGCCAATTGAGTTTCAGTCTAACGTATTAGATTGTTGGAATTGTCATTGAGGTGACTCGAGAGTGCCGAAACGGACCTAACAGTTTTATTAATGAAAGAGTTTATCAAATAGACAAGTTGAAAGAAGATGGATGGATAACAGATATAAAATACGATGATGAGGTATACTCAGGAAAAGAACATGCACAAACTTCTTACTTTAGGAATGGAACATAATTCTTCCTAACACTTGCTATTTAATAGATTTTGGAGTTCAAAATGTTAAAAAGCTTGATTATTGATGATTGTGGTTTGCACTTTCATCTACTACGAAGGTAGTTATAGGGTAGCATGGATCTCACTATTGTTACTTGTTTCTTTGATAGATATGTCAATTCAAATATGTTGCTGGTAACCTGTAACCTTTTCAGGTTACATCTATGTTGAAAACAAAACTGGGCATTGCGGAGGAGAAAAAACTCCCAGTTGTTGATTACAAGTAATAGTTACTTTTTTATTAGTCTTCATTATTTCCAGAATCTCCATGTTGTTACCTTTTGCTTGCATCACCATCTCTAGTTAAATATATTCCTGAAGTTCATTATCATTCTGGATGGATATTGTCATGACAGTGAACCACTTAAAATAACTTTCATCTTATCAGCATTTCTTTCCACTTGAGAGTCGTATTTTTGGTCTATGATTCTCTACCCACACCCGTTTCATGCATCATCCCTCTTGAACGCTTGCATCAAGTAAGTCATTGACTGCTTTGGTTTCCTTGCTCCAGGAAGTACTCGAGAGTTAAGAAATGGACTGTGGGGTTATCTGGTGGCAAGGATCAAATAGCAGTAATTAGAGCCTCCGGTAGCATCAGTCGTGTGCGAGGACCATTCAGTTCACCTAGTTCAGGCATCATTGCCGAGCAATTTATTGAGAAGATTCGCATTGTAAAGGGTATGCCAAACATTGTATAGTTTCTTGATCTTGAAAGGGTACTAGAAGTGGCAGTATAGGCAGGTTGACCAACATGTCATAAGGGTTACTTATTTGGTACAGGTTGAAAGAGGTCAGACTGAAACATTACTTTTCCAAGGTTTTCAGTTTTTTCGTCAATAATTCGTTTGTCAAAAAAACTATATTTTTTTCAAGGTATATAATTTTTTTATAAAACTTTTCTATTGTTATTTTGTTTTATTCGCTTGACCCGTTAGAGATATTTTACAACCCAATTTAGTCTGTGTATAAGTAAATGGGTTGAAATTTCCATCCCAATGAAAGGCATTATGATTGTATAGTGACATTGGACATATAACACATTTGTTTCAGCTTCTGTATTTGATATAGGATTAGTGATGGGTTCTACAAATGAACTTGTTTATACATACAATTACGGCATATTATATAATCAATCTGGCTTTTTGTGCTTGAATCATTATGTTCATAGATTACTAAATACTACAGGTAGTAATTTTGACCCATTTACTTATGAATGTGTCGACTCAGGCTGTGTTTTATCTCGAATGGGTCATATAAAGTATCAAATGGGTCAATTAAAATAACTAGCTAAAAGGGAAACATGGCAAGTGGTTGGACAGGTTGAAAATATGAAGGTTACCCAGTGTCTTCTTTTAATGCATACATTCTCCTAAATTATTTTATTCAAAGGTTTGAATCGTTATTCAACAGTAATTGTATTTGTAATCATAAATTCATAAGTAATACATTCATGTCGTATATTGGCTATCTTGCACTTGCCCTAACAATTTTTTTTTTCCATTTTTTTATATTCCCCATTTCACTCCATCCTCGTATGCAATGATTATATCTTTGTAAATACAGTTGCAGATTCTTATAAAAAGTTCCATGTTCATATTTGAATTTGGTTGTTACTATTTCATGTTTATGGACTTCCTTATTTTATTTCAGAGTCGAAAAGGTATAAGGCTGTAATTATCCGAATTGATAGCCCTGGAGGTGATGCTCTTGCTTCTGACTTGTAGGTCCTTCTCTATTCTGACCAGAAAAGCATAATTTTATTTAATCCTTATATTCACTTATCTACAATATGGATGTAACATGTAACAATTACAAATTTTAATCTTGGTTGTTAAAATTTTAGTTCATCGTGTGACATTGATATTCATATTCCTTAATCAATAGCAGGAGTAAAGCTGAAAAAATAGACGAAGTAATACAATGTTAAAAGATTATTTGATCTTTCATGTGGCTACCTTTTTTTCTTTTGTGCAGGATGTGGAGGGAGATCAGACTATTGGCTGAATCTAAGCCTGTTATCGCATCAATGGTAGATGTGGCCGCTAGTGGAGGATACTACATGGCCATGGCAGCACAGGCTATAGTCTCCGAGAACCTTACTTTGACGGGTTCAATTGGTGTTGTCACAGGTGCACACACTATTCTTTAACTTTTGTCTGGAATTGAGTTATGTCTTCCAAAAACTTCATTGGAAGTTTAGGCATCAGTAATTGACTATGAGAATATTAAAATCTGGTTGCCATTTCATTGGATGTCTAACCTTTTTTACTGCTGTGATTCTAGTCCGATGGCCTCTAACTACAATTGTTAGTGGGTCATGTACACAATGTTGTAAATAAGAAGAATGTTCGCAGATGTGTTTCATGTTTGATTTTTCCTGGTTGTACCCTTAATCGTTATTTTTGTTGTAGGTAAATTTAATTTGGGTAAACTATATGAAAGGATTGGTTTTAACAAGGAAATCATATCAAAGGGACGATATGCTGAGCTAACTGCTGCTGACCAGCGACCATTCAGGTGAGTGGATCCTCATATACATAATGGTTCAATAAGGGTATGTTTTATCTTTAACAGGTCAAATAAGTTAAATAAAAAAATAGATATAAAGAAAATTAGTCAAACGGGTCGAAAGTCTACCTAAAGTGTGTTTTTATTGCACTTGACCGTGTAAATCGTTTTATTCAAAAGTTAGATCATTATTGGAATAGTATAGTGTTGGTAACATATGTATTACACAAGTTATTTATAAAAGCAAAAGTTAAAAAAAGCTTTGGACAAAAAGTGTTTCGGATCAACCTGTCCGACCTTCTCATTTTTCAAGTTACCAAACCTGTCCAACCTTCCCATCTTTTACATTTTGACCCGTTGCCATCAGTACTCATATCTGATTGCTTGAAGGTTTATATCTTGTACCAAAGAACCTGTTCATCAGGTAAACGGGTAAAAAAAACCTGTTCATTAGCATTTAGCAAATTACAATCTTTGTTTCATTCTTATTAGTTTTTGTGATTTGAACTGCTTTAAAACCTGTGTTCAGGCCCGATGAAGAGAAACTTTTCGCTGAATCTGCCCAGAATGCTTATAAACAGTTTCGTAACAAGGCAGCATTTTCAAGATCAATGAGTGTACGTGGTCACTCCAGTTAATATATTAGAAATGTATGTATTCATTGGTTACTCGATTAGTAACCAAGTCATTATACTGCAGGTGGATAAGATGGAGGAGTTTGCTCAAGGGAGAGTATGGACTGGAAATGATGCTGCTTCACGGGGGTTAGTTGATTCAATTGGAGGGTTCTCGCGGGCTATTGCTATTGCAAAACAGAAGGCAAATATAGCTCAGGACAAACAGGTTGGTTCCATTGTGCTTTCTGTTTGCTCTGAATGATTGTCAGATAATTTAGAATGGCTGAATAAACAAAGAAAGCTAATCCTAATATCATAATAAAGATCCAAACCACAAATTCTACCATGATGCACGTCACGAAAAACAAAAGTTATTGATGAAACCTGTTACTTTCAGAAAGTTAAAAAAGAAGGCTGTCATATTAGAAATCTAGATTATTCTGTCCAGACTTCAGCGTTGACTAGTTTGGTGGTCCAAAATGGAAAGTTTGGTGTTTTCATGGGGAGGGGAGAGTACAGACTAAAAACTCAAGAGTCAAAAAGGTTATGTTTGTTTCAACTTTGGAAAGTAGAAGGGTTATGTTTGTTGGTCAAAGTTGAAGAATCATTTGGGATATGTGTATTTTAAATTTAAAGTGTCCAGTTAAAAAGAAAAACAGGCAAATGGGTCAAAAGTCTCCCAAAGTGTATTTTTAGTGCATACAACCTTCTAAATCACTTTATGCTAAAAAGTGTAATATTATAATCTTATAAGTTTTGTAATCATATTTTGACACTAGTTAAGAGAGAAATCTTAGGACAAAAAGTAATTAGATCTGTTTTGAACAATACTATTACTTGACTGGCCCCTTTTGCCACTTTTACTTATGATGATGACATGAGTATTTTATGCTTCTTGGCTGTGTCCAGGTTACTTTGGTCGAGCTGTCAAAGTCATCACCCTCTTTACCAGAAATCCTGAGTGGTATAGGGAGTTCAGTAATTGGAATAGATACGACACTGAAACAATTGATGGATGGGTTGACATCAAGTGATGGGGTGCAAGCTCGTATGGATGGAATCATGTTTGAAAGATCGGAAGGATCTTCATTTGCAAACCCTATTTTCAATTTGCTAAAAGATTACCTAAGTTCCCTCTGACCTCGTGAGCGTATACACTTTGATGAACACCTCTCAGTCATGAAGCATGCTGATGCAAGACTGAGACACCCTGTTTTCAGTGTTTTGGACACCGATACTAAAAGCGACATTCGACAGTTAAACTACTGAAACCAAAAGAAAGTAGTTCATATTGGACATAAGATTGTATATGTTTCTAAATAGATATCTGAGGAGCGAGGAGAGCTAATTGGCCTTCACTAGTTCCCCATATGTGGCAAATTCAGCTCATTTGTATTAAAGCGACTCAAGTCATCTTTCATCTATTTGTATTAAAGCGACTCAATTCATCTTGCATCTTTCATCTTGCATTAAAATATACAAAGATATATATGATATAAACTGTTAATAAGCTGCTTAATTCCGATTCTGATAACTTCCCAAGTCGTTTTACTTTATTTGATAATCTTGGTCTCCAATTTGGTTCAATCAGTTACTAGTAAATTCCAAAATTTTCTTTTTGTTTGATGTACACAACCAATACTGGTTCAAACTTAAATTTATTTTAAAAGGGTAGATGGAGGGAACCTTTTGATTCTCGGTACTTTAGCAGTATCCACTCACAATCCAAATTGTTATTGCACCGGTGAAATACCTATTTATCATAAATTTTATAGGGCTCGCAAAGACATTTGATTTCAAATTTACTTACATCTATAGCACATTGTATCAAAACTTTTAAAACTGTTATAACTTCATAAAATATTTACTCCACTTGATTCGCATGACATTATAACTCTTTTTTTTTACTAAATATATAAGCGACATAACATTATATGACTCCCAATATGCGACACTCTTTCTTTTTGCTGTTGCCGCTACTCACTGCCGCTGGTGCCATCACCCACAACTGTGCCCACAAGTGTCATATACCATGGGAAATTTGTGAGAAGCTTAAAAGTTTCAATAGGTCATCAAAAACAATTACCTTGAGTTATATGAATATCATGATGATTATTATAAGAAATTAATTTCTGGGAATGTAACTAACTATGACCAAATGGTCATAGTAAGAACAAACAAAGGTCTTGTCATTTAAGGAAGAAACTTTGTAAAAATATTCAAATCATGTAAAAGTGTATACGTGACAACCATATGAGCCACCACGTGCAAGTTTTTGATTGGTCGGTTACATGATTTGAACATTTTTATAAAGTTTCTTCCTTAAATGCACAAAATCTTTGTTCTTTCCTACTATGACCATTTGACCATAGTTAGTTACATTCCCAGAAATTAATCCCTTAAAAATATCGACGAAACGTTTTTATAACTCTCGAGTCCATATGAATTTGCAAGTCAAACTATTTTCAAAGAAAACTACCCCTCCCATCCCACCAATTCCATCTCATTCCACCATCATCTTTCTGACAATTCTCTCCTCCTTCTCTCTACTTTCTTTCTCTAAAAACTAAATATCTTCATGAATCACTGAGTTAGATTTCAGATTTATAAACTTGTTTACACTCATTTTCACAACAGATTTAAGGTATTTTAAAGCTTAAATTCGGTTTTTATAAGTATTTATTTTCTTTAGTCTTGGAAACTAAGAAACGCCTAATTTCGAATAAGAAAACTTGATAGACATTCACTATTTTAACTTACAAACACAACCCGAGTGTTATAGCCTCCAAATCAGATCAAAAGATGTCAAAAACTTGTGTTTTTCGTGTTTTAGTCGTCGTCACGAAGATGATCTTCATGGATTATCTTCGTGGTGCCCTAAATGGTCTTATCTTCTCTTGACGTCATCAAGCCCTTATCTTCACGATGACATCAGCATAACGTTATCTGCGTGTTTATATCTCCGTGGTCTATATCTACGTGTTTTTTTTTTAATAAAAAAGGTATAGAAATAACTTTTTCACACCAAACTTAAAGGCATTTCTTAAGACCCAAGTAATAGATAAAGACTAATGAGGATCGATTTGTAGGTACTTATTTTTCGGCAATTGTCGGACTGTCGCGTGTAGGTCGTTGCGTGCTTTCGGATGACTTGTTTTTCATACTTACTTTCAGAGTGAGTTCGTAGCCCCTCTTTTATGTGCTTTTGGGGTGGAAAGTGTAATGGCTTTTAAAATGCGTGTCGATGACCTTTTTATAACTGTACAATATGATATTTGAGTAGACTGTCTTTAGTAGCTTAACGGAATGTGCGTTTTCTGGTACGGTCGTCTTGTAGGCTGTTCTTTAGTACTTGGGATGTGCACTCCTAGTACGGTCGTCTTGATTATTGTGCTTAGGAACCCCTTGGTATGAGTGCTCCCGTTACCATTCACTTGACAGTTCGCCTTCTTGTATGGTATGTGCTTATGTGTTTGTGTGCAGACTGACTGTACCTGACTTCTATTGGTTCCTTATTATATTGTACAACTTTCGTTCGACTTATATCGGCACAAATAGACTTTTTGTTATTAAACATGCGAACTCACCAACCTAGTGTTGACTCGTTTTAGTACATTTTTTAGGAAATCAGGCGAATCAGGGCTAGGAGTAGCTAGAGTTGAAGGCTTGGATCAAGGAATGCTGGCGCATCTTTTGTTAGCTAGGCTTATGGATATGCGCACATTTGTAGCGCTCCCTTGATACACTAAAATTCACGTGGTCACGGACCCGTATGCCCTTTTTTGGGATGAAAATTGTAATGACATATTAAGTACTTTGGCACATTGTGTTATTGATTATGTATTTGTTCTTATGTCTGTCTTGAGCAAAGCTTGTGCTTGTGCGTGTTCATATAGAAATCTCTAGGTAATTACCATGTCGTGTTGTGCTTTCGTGGCATCTCATGATTCCGCCGAGTTGGGGTGTTACAGGGAACTACAATGGTATACGAGCCAACGATGGTCCTGGCGGTTTCTATGATTCTAGCGATTGTAGTTCTTGCGATTTGGACTAGACAAAATTCCAAAAGTGAATTCTACGACCATTGATGTTAGGGTTAGGCAATTATGAATGGCAAAATGAGGATTGTATGGGAAGCGAAGGATGCATGGATCTATTGCCAAGGGATTCTCCACTATGGATATCGATTCATCAAGCAAGATGAAACCGAAACCAAGAAGTCGAAATGTTGCCCAGGGTATCTTAAAAAATGTTAGAAGCAATTGGTACGTAGAAGAATCTTGAAAAGGGCCAATAGGATGCCCAAGGAAGATTGATGGAGTAAGATGCTTTTACTGCAAAAAAAAATTGGACACATCACTGCCTTTTGTTCAAGTAAGTTTTAAGATTCAAACTTACTTCACAAGAAATTGATTATGTGGTTGGTACTAAAGGTGGGAGTTGGAATGATATATGGTATGTTGACTCTATTGTTAAAAATCATATGTTGGGTAATAAGATGTTGTTAAATTTTGTAAAAGGAATTCTAGGATTAGCATAAACAAGAAAGAAACCGACTTTGTTTTCATGCATGGTATTGGTGAAGTAAGGGTCATTTGGGATGGAAGGCTAAAGAATCAGTTATGTCCCAGACATTGACCAGAATACTCTTAGCATGGAACTAAAGGGATACTAGTAATAATTGACACAGAGAAGTGTGTGTTGAAGAGTATGTTTGATGGTAGCCTTAAAGGCGTGCATGTCTTTGGGTATAAATCCGTGAAGGAGTTGGAAGAAGAATATTCAAAGGAATATTATAAGAAGTTGGATGAAAGTACTTCAGATAAAAAAATAAAAATATGAAGTACTCATATTGGTTAGATGCACCAATGATATTTATTTTGGTAAGGAAAAAAGAAGCCTTGTTAAAAAATCTTGAAGAAATTGAGACGAACTCGGAGGAAGTGAAGGATGATTGTAGAAATAGGATTTGGGTCTTGGTTAAAGACACAGGAGAGTCAAAAAGGTTTGGTTGGAGGATGAAGTCACATTGGAAAGTTGTATAGATTTCATGGACTTAGTTAACAACCATGAGAAGGTAATCAAGTACAAGATAACTTTCAGTATGAAATTCGATAGATTCCCAACTTGGTTTGTTAAAAGTTACTCCGTATTTGGTTGTGTTTAAAAATGATGTAATGCCTCCAAAACTTAAACATGGTAAAGTGGTGGACTTGTTAAAACCTCATTTTACGGTAGACTGGGAGGGTGGTTATGAAAATGTGTTGAAAGAAGGTAAATGGGAACTCGTATCAATCAAGATGGGGGTTGGTTGGCATGTAGCGAACTTAATTCAAGTTGATATATGTAAAGTTTATTGACTTGTTCGAGTGGTACTACCAAATGCTTAAAGAAAGAGTGGTGGTAAATGAAGATGAACAACAAGAGCCACATTTGGTTATGCAAGGTGAAAAGGAAACTCAAAGCAAGGAAGAAGACGTTGAGAAGACTAAGCGGAAGAATCATCATGAAAGTGCAAGGAGGGATTTTCCTTTTGGTGGTGCATCGGTTGGCATTGAGAAATAAAGGTACAAAAACACCGGTTGGTTGGAAACCAAAGATGATGAAGACCCGGAAGAAGAGAACTTTGTCGTGGTGGACAAAGTCGAAGACCAAGATTAAAATAAGGGGTGAATGTTGTCTCTAATCAGTTTAACTTGAAACTTATTATGGTTTTATTTACTTTCGTTTAATTATGTTTAGGTCCGGTTTGTGTGAGGTATTAGTGGAATGGGCCGAACGCCATACAAAGCAATGTGCCAGATATGTGTAGGTTAATTAGGAGTCCAAATTAGTATAGGTTACAAACGGTTGCTAGGAAACCATCGTGACTTTTTAGAGGCACCGGTTTGTTTGCTATATATACTTTTGTAAACAACTTCCCTTGATCAATGGTATTTGAATATTTGTGGGTTCTTCCTTCTTAACATATAAGGTTCTGTGAAATGTTATTCAAAGACTTCATATACGACTCATCAAACACACACACACACACACACATTCACCAATATGCAGCAAGCAAAGGAACCCAAAGAACAACCTTTGTTTGACTCTTGGTCGGATCATCAATTCAATGAGAAAGGGAACTACAACAAGAACCGCCAACGTCACTAGCATTGTGAATAAGATAGTTATAAACAACAATTAGATCCAACTTGAGAATGACGAGGTCTATAGTATGGAACAACCATGATTTAAGGCTTAAGCAATTAAAATGAGGCAAGAGAAACCTGACCAGCTAGTACGATTGATGATGGTAAGGTATGGATGGGTTAACAAGTGTAGCCTAACAGTAACATGACTGCAACTAGTACAGTGAAAGCACAAAAGAGTGGAAGTCTCATAGATCATGGATTGCCCAACCAACATTTAGCTTGTCAACCGTTTGTTATTGTTGATTAGTAAAGTAAAATGTTCATATGGTGAATGACTTGACACACTCAACATGAATAATTCTCCTATGCTTACCCAGATATCTTGGACATTAACGCTTATCTTTTTAACCTTTCGCTATTGTTGATTAATGAACTGAAATGTTCACGCTTTCAAGCTACATTTGGTCGGGCTTTTGCTAAATACAACCCAAAGGTGGTACTTTTCAGTTGCTAACAAAATTTAGGGGCCAAAATAGAGAAAATCTAGATGCCACCCGTATCCATCAAAATAACGTACAACAGAAGTATCAAGTAGAGTACCAGAAGAAAATTTAGACAACAAGACGATATGTACGTACATTTGGAAAACTAAGAGCTTTATTTACATATATATTTTCTGGCCTATACTAATATTGCTCGTATATCTAATGGGAAGATACAATGGAATGAGGTTTTGATTCCTACTTTATTTATGAATACAAAGGACATCACAAAGCTCTATTCCGATCTTCCACCAAAATCAATGAATGGAAAACAAATAATACTCGCATGCCCTCTATTTTATTGAGTTAGCTCGATCGTGAAGGGCTTAGTAATTTACGATGTGCGTCATGTTAGTAATCTGTTTTTCAATAAGTCGTCAAATGGACATCACTGTTCACCATTGTGTCATTGTGCTTGAAGTTATGAGTTGTAATGCGTGTGCTCTAATACTGCAATCCTGCATCTGGTTTAAGTAAACAATATCAGTTCTTGAAACAAGAAGATACCAATACATACAATCACACATCAAGTATTCAAAGTGCAACTTAGAAGTCCCTTAAGCCAATCCCATAAGTTTCAATGAATTGCCACACGGATGAAATTTGTAATTTATACTCCGAACCTTTATATATTTCTACATATGTATTAAGAGTTTTTTTTGGATAAAACTTGTCTAGAATGGAAGGTTACACTTACTTTGGGAGTACAAATTGTCACATTCATTTTTCATTCTTGCAAACATACCTCCAAAAGTGTCAAAGCTGAGAACAGGTCTTTGCATTGATCAAGCAAAGAACATTCGGTTTTCACTGCACTCACAAGTTCAGAGGCCAAAGAATTCACATGCTCAACCTGTACAAAAATATTCTTAATATAATGGCTATAATAAAAGAAAGACGAGTAAAAGAAAATAAAGTTTAGAAGATAAGAGATTTTTTAGATGGCAACAAATGTTTTAGTATAACCAACTTCGTCACCTTAGTTACTAAAGAGTATATAGAGACTGAGACTGTCATTGCCTCCATCACATCAACGGCTGAACAAATGGCATGTTTCAAGTTAGGAATATCTGCCTGTAAAATCAATGAATGTTAGACATAAGTTTGTATCCCATTTTTACTTTCCAAAACCGTTCTATAAAAAGATGAAATCAAATTCATACCTTTGCACCACTTAGAACTGGAAGGCAAAGAGAGCTTGACTCCAAAGCCATAATAACCCCTGCTAAGGAGATGGAGTGATCACCCTCAGTTAGATCCCAGTTATCCAAATACGATATCTGCATTGGTTACATACACAAAAATGCCCCAACAGTATGTTACAAATAGATGAGATGCAGAACAATAACATAAAATGCCAAGCAGGATCTTGGGCTTTCGCTCTTGTGGTATGTGTGATGAGCCATCAACCTATAGGTTTTGGGTTCTGGTCCCATGGTGGACATTTTGTAAGTATGTAAAGATGCCAAGCAGGGAGATCGCTAATTTATAAGAAATCAGAACGAAAAGAATCACATTGTCACCTGTTTCTTGAGGACAGAATGCAACTTCAAATTCTTCTTCATTTGTTGTATTGCTGTTCGTTTGGATATGACAGAATTCCACAATTTCGATATAGTCACCCATGCATTATATAGTCTTTTCTGAAACAGATCATAATATGTTTACACACAAAAAAAAAATAGTATATTCAAAGCATAAAATTCAAAGTGTTTGTTACCTGGGTAGCTGCTTGTTGAGCCACCATAGCAGCATCCGCTCTAGCATTTGCAAACCGCCATTGCAAATGTTTGTTATGTAACATTCTCAACACATGTGCATCATCAAGCTTTTTCTCTGCCACCTTCCCTCTCCTTGCATCAACAGGAAAACTCAGAATGGAAGGCGTGTTACCCAAATTATTGGTACATCCTACTCCATTACGCGTTTTAGATTTTTTTGGACCATTGTCTAAAACCTTGAATCCCGAAATTACCTTACTGTTCCTCAACAATGGCGGTGAAACTGAAACCGGATCTGTTTGGACTCGTTTAAGAAGATTAATAGTCTCTTGCCAAAACCTAGCTGGCACTACTATAGCACGAGGACCTCCTCCTCGTACATTATCAGAAACCCCGTGATCAGAATCATCAGAATCACATTCAATATCTGCGGTTATGGATTTTTGTAACTTCTTTATAGCATTGGTAGTTTCTGATGTTCTCATTTTCATCTTCTCGCTCTCAAAATCTACACTCATTGTCATAAAACTTCCTTTCCTTGATTTTGTAGAACTCCTAGCTGGCGTCCCACGAGCCTTCTTCCTTTCATATCTACCTCTTGAGACATTATTTGTTGGATTTGCAACTTTGCTAACAGGAAGAGCAAACGATTCACCTTGAAATGAAACGGACAAACTCCTTATAGAGCTTTTCGTTACATTTCCAGAACAACGTCGTTCCACTGATTGATCTCGCTTCCTAGGAGTACAAACAGAATTAGAAGATGACGACGTTGTAGTAGAAGAAGAAGAAGATAAAGATGAGGTCATTGTTTTTGTATTGAAATTTGAAGATGGAGCAGAAGACAAGTAACGTGAAGCAATAACATCTTTAGATATCGGCCGCCGTGGGAGAGGATGAGGAGCATTGTTGACATTCCCCGAAGGCGATAGAGGCGCACGCATAGGCTTTGTTGGTGCCGGTGTCACCTTAGAATTAGGTGGTGGTTTAGTTGAAGACATATTAGCAACCATTGTCTGACATTCATTAACTAAAATTTACAAAACAAAACAAAAACTGATGGAAGAGGGGATCTTGTATAAGAGTGTGTGAGATTATGTTGTTATATATAATCTTTCTTAATCCATTATACTAATATAATTTTGGTGTGAAATCTTGATATAGACGTTAGAACAAACCAATAACAATGTGTTCATTTTGTAAGTTTCTTTTTACAAGAAGGAAGAAATTTTTGCATGTACACACAAAAAAGAAGCTACTAATTAAGAGTAAATTTTTTTTTTTGGTTTATGAACAAAGGTAATATATTTATGATATAGTTCATTATATATTTTATTTATTTATAAAAATTGCAAGGTATTAAAAAGCATTGTAATAAATAAACAAAAAGTGAAAGAATGAATTAACAACATAACAAATATTTAATACGCGCGTGAACCTAACTATTATTGAGACAGATCTAACATGAACGAAAATTTGATGATGGACCAATAAATATATTACATTTGTCCTAACCATGCATGTACAAAAATAATGTAATCTTCTTTTAATTCCTCATTAATTAGTAAAGTTCTAATGTAAATTCAGCAATGAGTTGAACATGCCATATTAAGAAATAAGTTATGTAGTAAATGTTTGGTATCGGTGGTGTGGTAGACTGGTACCTCCAATATAATGCAAGTATACAACCCTCAAAGCAAACTACCAACCACTAAGCTCTTCTAGATATCAAAAAAGTTGCTCATATATATGTATGTATCAATTAACTAATTTATTTTTGTATCTCAAATCTCAATATATATACACTAAACCGATGGCCACACAATGCGTCGACGATGGTAGTAGCGACAGCGGTTGTAGCGGCGGTGTGGTGGTGGCTGCGACGGGTGGTGGTGGTGGCGACTGGTGGTGGCGGCGGCAGTGGCGAGTAGTGTATGTTATTGATGTAAAAGGGGTGACGTAGTTTTTTTGAAAAGTTAAGAGCTAGATGTTGTAAATTAATTTCATTAAGGGTATTATAGGTTCATCTTAATTAATTTCATTAAGCCCTAATAATAATAATGTACCTCTAAGTTCATCTTAGGCCACAAGTCACCCCATTTTAAAGCTTGTGGGGCATTAATCCACACAGCCCTATCTTCTTAATAAAACCTCTCATGATCAGTAATTGGTTGCTTAATTGTCGCACGTTTATGAATCTTCTATATACATGTAAGACTTGATTAATTTTTATGTTTTAGAGAAGTTATGATTATTATATGACTATTTGTATACATAATGAGTGATTTTGTTTGATACCTCTAAAATTTCCGGATCGATTCTAATGTCATGTGATTGAACGAGAAAAGAAAGACAAACCATTTTTTTACGCTTTACTCGTATCAATATATGAACACTACTAATTTATACACTTTTAGGATCAGCACAATCCAAAATCTCACCAAATCCAACATATAAGTCCCAATTAGGGGTTTCATTTCTAAAACTACTTGGTTATTAGGGATGTGCAAACTAAACCAGTTGACTGGAGTAATTGGACGATTTGATCATGTTAGCATCAAAATCTTGGACCGATGGTTTGTTTTTTCCTTAAAGTGCTCTTATGGTTTGGTTTTCTGGTTTTAGAGGTTAAACCGACCACTTAAACCAAACCGGACAATTAAATTATGCAAATTAAACCGTGAGTACGTTGGAGAAAATAACCCACCAAGCTTACTTTAAGATTATCTTTTTATCATTATGAGATAGAGTTTGCACACCCAATGTACAGATACAAAACAAATGTGAGTATGTTGGAGAAAATAATCAATCTCTTTTTTAGGTAATAACGATCATCATGAGAGAGATAGTCAACTTCAAAAGTGAGTGGTGTACTCATACTACATGAGAGAGATGCCACCACTATTATCGCAACAACTTTAGAGGAACTATATATGTAATGCCTTCATTTGATTACGGGATATCATTCGTACTGAAACATTAAATAATCTTAGGAACTGCAGGTCTGTACCTCTCACATACCGGGATTCAATTTATACATTTAAAAAATTTCAGGGGCAAATTGGAAATTTTTTTTTTACCAAATCTGCATTACGGATCATTTTCCCTTTGATTATATACCACACGCTGACACGCATGGTTGATTATTAGTAGGGATTTGCTAACTAATGCGTGAGGCACTAGTTAGTAAGCATTTAATGAACTACGAGTTTCTTAAAATAGGAAAATATGTATTTATTATTCATTTAAATATGGTAAGAATTAACTTGATTTAATGATTATTAAATGCATTTTTAGATTGATTTAATAAACATTAATTACATTTATTGATTTTTTAGTAAACCCAGAGTTCATTGAATGCTCACTAACTAGTGCACATACCATATAATTAATCAAAAATTGGATCATTAGTTAAGCAGAAAAAATACTCATTAAATAAAGTGATTTAATCTTTTTGATCAAATTCATCATGTTTATAATTTTGTAGTAATAATGTATAAAAATTTGAAAATAAGTACTATAAAATTTTATAGGACTAGTTGTTTTTAGAAAGATAGAAGCATCAAGCATATATACCATAACTAAACTGAATAAATTGATAGAAATAGATTTATGAAAATTAACCCATGATATTAAGAGTTGATAGCTTAGAGAATACTTGTAATTATAACTAGTTTTAAAGTAAAGGTGTTTGTTAACTAACACAGGTTTCATAAACAACTTTTGATAGTGATGAATGAGGTGATCCTTGCTTAATCTCATGGTTAACTTTCTCAAATCACACAATCATCACTAATATCACTATCAAATGTTTTTAGATTAGTTTAGCTATTTCCAATTATATTTTAGGGCCTTGCACTATGTGGTGAATGACCTTCGGATGATACAGCGAAGAAAGTCACCATTTGCCAATACAACAAAAAGAGTTTAAAGTGTGGAAATCTTACAGGATAAAATGTCATATAGGCTACTAAATGAAAATAATAATAATAATAATAAAAAATAAAAAATTATTTATTACTTTTAGAGGACATGTTCTCGCAATAGAAATTTTATTTTTTCTTTAATATTTTTTTTTCCTTTTTCTATTTTCAATTCCCATCAAAACAATAATATTTCCCCACTACTTATAGTTAGGGATGGGTTCGGTCGATTCAGGTCGGGTTCGGTCTTGACCGATTTGGGCTCGGGCTAACCCGGTTTGAACCAAAATTTGGCTTGGCTAACTGGGCTGTCGTTGGTGGCCTTATTTTTGCTAGACTCAAATGGACCTGCTGGGCTGAGGATGAGACATGCGGTGCAAAAATGTAGTGCAACAGTATGTTTGCATATTGGGGATGACTGAAAAAGTGTGTTTCTTTTGGAAAAGAAGATAACTATAAAAATGGGGTTTTTTTTTAGAAGAAGATGACTATGGGTGGGTTTCTTTTGAGAGAAAAACGAGAATAAATGAATAATCTAAAAAAGATCATTGTAAACTAAAAAGACCAAAGAGTGTTTGACAGCTTGTATTATATGTGTGGTATTTATTTTTATTTTTTGCTAAAAACCAAAAAAACAAATAAAAATAAAAACAAAAACATTGGGAACTAAAAAGGTGAAGAGTTTACCGCTTATAAGTTCACATGTTATTACAAATTGGATTTTCTTTACAAATAGATTACTTTTATCAAGAAGAAACTTTATTTTAAAAAGTTTTTTTCCATTTCTTTTCTCTTTCACCATAACTAATACATTTAAAAAAAGAATCTTCACAAACCCATAGCCGGATCTATCAACTCATCACACAATGGAGCTAATGAACTTGCTTCTGATCTCAATTCTTGGCTTCCATGATCCATGAACTTGCTTATGATTCCAATATTCTAATTCCATCTATATCTCAGTTACTTCTTTTGATTCCAATCGGGTTTTTTCGGTTAAAATTGGGTTTGTTAGACTTTGGACCGAACCCGACCCGAACCCGAAATTCCAAAATATTGAGACAATACTTGTATGATCTTGTTAATGATTTTGTTGTTTTAATTTGAAACGATACTTGTTGTTTTAATTATTGTTGATGTTGTTGATGATATTGTTGTTGTTTAGAGTTATGGAAACAACTGAAAATAAAGAACAAACAACCTGGAAAACTAGGCGAGAAACTGTAAATACAACATAAACCTGCAGCAAGTTTTTTAACATATTGCGAGAACATGTCCTAGCTAAATGTAATTAGCGAGGACATGTCCTCCCGTAAATTTATAAAATTAATATAATTACCTATAGGTTGACATGTTCTCGATATATATAGGCTATTTCCATTTCTTTTTTTCTTTTTTTTTTAAAGAAAATGTTGAAACATGTCATAGCTAAAGGATAAAATGTCATGTCCTCGCTATAGGCTATTTCTGTTTCTCTTTTTTTTTTTTAAATAATAAAACACGTGCTCTCTAAAAAACCTATAGGGAGGATGTTTTGATCTATATCTTTGTCAAATATCCTCGTTGTAATTCCTCTTTGGATAATGTGTATTGTAGTTGGTATTTTTGTGATTGGTTTAATAGGTGTTTTCTTTGGGTGTCCTTTGTTGTAGCATGTAAAAATAATGGATGCATTGGTATCGGTTTGAATTGGTTGGATTGATTTCAACACAACTTAGGGCTTGATTTAAATCGATTAGGGTTCGGTAATAGTAACTAATGTCATTTGTTTTACGCTAGACATCTATCTACTAGTCTGGTTTTGTTTTATATCTAATACAAACCTTTTACCTAGTTTGTAAATGTGCATGTTGATTTTAAAATTCTCCAAAAGTAACATTATTATGTGTTTTAATAAGCTTAATTAAATGATATTCCTAGAAAGAGAATATGGAGGATGGTGAGAAAGTGGCAATAACACACAAAGAAGGGGTAGTTGATTAGCGATAGAGACCACAACTAGGAATAGAAATGGGTAAAGTAACAAAAATAACTTCATATTGAAGGATGTTTTCTTGTATGTAGGGTCAATGCATTTGATTGTGGTGCTGTACCTGCCTACTCGATCAACTAGTCGACATTATATTACCCAAAAAAAGCAGATGTTTCTATTTCTATTACCAGCTTGAAACAATAGCACAACTACTTAAAATGTGTCAAATAAAGGTCACATTTGAGTTGGGTAGTTACGTGTTGTTCACGTTGCTTACTTTTAAGTATGAAAAATGACTAGTTGTATCAAAACATGGATTTAAAAATGGAACTTTAAAATGTTAACTAAATCCCTAAGGCTGTAGTTAATGTGCATAAAAAAAAATTATTATACTTTTTCATATCAAAAGCTCATCCCTTAAATTTTATGATAATAATACAACTATTTCATGCACATTAGTAGTTGTAGTTAGCATGACCTTTAAAAATATATCTAAAAGTTTGATCATAATATGTCTTAAAATTAAGGGTAAGTAATATATAGAGGGAAAAAAAATATGCGATATATATTTATTAAATAGTGAATTACCATATACATGACCTATTGACCTTAGTGTCATTTTAATTGTAAGTCTAAAATAGGAATCAGAAATGAAAACGGTCACAAGGATATACATTATCTGAGTCAAAATACCGCATGCTCAAGCAACCCGAACGTGAACAATCTTGTCCATTTATCTAATAAAAAATGAACGTTGTAGATTTAATAATATAGTTATATATAATATATATTTCATAAACGAGTTGATAAAAATATGTTGAATAGATATCTCTAATATAATCAATGAGTTACGGTGTTTAAGTTAGTTCATACTTTTAAAGTTATAAACATTGATCTATAATAACGTTAATTATCTATCGATCTTCTGATATATATATATACACACACACATATATATAAACTAAAATAATCCCAAACTTAATCCTGAACCTCTCCAAGCCTTTATGTACACCCGAATCAACCTCATTTATTTGGATTTTTTAAAAGAAAAATATATATATATTTATTTAAATAGATTTGAATTAATTAGGTAAAGCTAAAATAATATCAAATAAATATGTGAAAAGATAGTCGGGACAATCTTTTTCTATTTGACGTTTGAATGGATGATATAAAAGTATTTACATTTGATGTTTGTTAAAGTTGTTTTTTTGTGTGCACAAAAATAGTTGATAAATAAACAATACAGAAAGAAGAAGAATAAAACTATTAAAGTATTACTGAAAATGTATTAAAAAAAAAGAAAAAAAAGAAGGTATGAGCGCAACATTATAATGTGTAAAGAAAAATAAATACAATTTTCCAGTTGTAGTTCTTAGAAGAAAAAAAAAATCTATCGATGAAGAAAGTAAGAAAACGATTATGGGAGATGTTTATCACTCTTTTAAAATGTAGCTAGTTTCCATGGATATAAATATTATCATTAACATGAAAGTCATAATTGTTTTGCTGAACGTAGTTATGAAGAGTCATATGAAAGTTTATATTTATTGAAATCAATATCATTGTCTTATGGCTTTGCAAACCATACATACGCACAAAGTATTATGGAATCTCCTAATAAATAAATGGGAAATGATAAACATGGCCTCCGGGGCTATGTTTAAGATATTATTAGATGCATAAAAGATTTGTACATTTGATCTCAATCCGTAAATATAGGAGGTAGTTATATTTAATGTGCAAATCATTGATGCATGTAATAACGTGTTAAACATAACGTTAGGGCTACGTTTATGATTTCCCTAATTAAATTGATAAAATGTAAATTAGATTGAAGTTACATCATTCAAATGGAAAATATTATTATTTAGATATAAGATTAAGAAATGAGAAGCTAATAAGCAATACATATATGTATGGCTACCTTAGATGATTAGATCCTAAATGACCATATTCATGAACCTTTTTTTATCTACATGCTCAATAGTGACTCGCATGGGATCCATTGACAAACTTGACTAAGAAAATCTGAGTCACAAATGTAATGGATTATTATATTCTACAATATGCTATTTGATTTAAAACGAGGTACCAAAAAATGGACATTGGACAAGTAATAAGAGAACAACGTATCAAATGCCACGCTGGTGTCAAGGTTATTGGTTAGCAAATTAGGTAAACATACAAAATGATAAGTATCTACCCTCTCAACAAAATAAGTCGATACATAAACTGTATTGGTTTTGTAGAAATTGATCTTATGTTTATGATCAACCAAAATGTAATCTCTTTTATTTTTAACCATAACAAAATTACTAATCTCCAAGCAAAAATCGGATTCTTATTTGATTGGTGTCTATTTTAGTGCGATGTAGGTAATGATGATAGTTTATATAGTGTAATTAAAAATTATGAAGTTTATAATAAAATGCATAATTCGTATACAGAACATTCAAATCATAAATTATATCCGTTGATCAATTAAAATCATGTCCAAGTTGTCGACCATTTTTGGATTGTTCTTATAGGTCTGCTTCCAAAGCAAGACAACTTTCACCCTTATGTTTTACGATTCGTTAGATGCATCGATGTCAGTCACACTGACAAAGACCATTTGATCAACATTATTTTGTTTCATGGTATTGTAATTGGGGATTTAAAAAGAGTAAATAAGAATAGAGAAGTGTGTGATACTGCATAACAAACATTTACACCATCAATTTATAGGGAGTTATAATCTAGGTGAAAATCAAAGCCAACTTAAGATCCTTTCCATAGTTATATGGTATCACAAATTATGATTAGAGTTTTATAAAATATTTAACTATCCTATGATTGGTGGTTGATATAGATCTAAAATTTTGTTATTTCATAGATAAATATCAGAAATTAAATAAAATGATTTATAATTGGAAACAAAATAACTAAAATGAAGATAATTTTTGTTCAAAAACCATATAAATTAAAATTTTAAACCCTCATTAATTACAGTGATTGAAATTTTATTTTTAAAAATTATAATAGTTTTTAGTATTTTTGTAATAAATGTAAATTATAAACTTTCATTGGATTAAAACAACCTAATTACAATGATTGAAAATAGAATGATTTTAAATTTAAAACCACATTGAATTAAAAAAATCTTATAAAGTAAAATTTTAAAACCTCCGTAATTATAGTTAATTCATCACATCTCATCTATATTTTTTCTTTTTGAACGACATCATCACATATCATCTATATCAATTTAATAAATATAAAATAATATGTATATATTGAGCAGTCGTATAAATTGATGATGTACCTAGATCTTACTTTATAACATTAAGCAACTATAAAAACCCTTTTTAGAAAACCTGAGTGATACGAGTTGTATTCAAATGGTAAAGTAATAAAGGTTGGTAAACTTGAACGGGCTAAATTATTGGTAAAAGTGGGCTAAAGTTTTTGGATACAAGTAAGCCATGATGTTAATCTTAAACGATATTTATTTATTCATTGGATTTAAAATTTAATTATATATTATATATTATATATTATATATTATATATTTTATATATAAAGTAGAAAGACCAAAAATGTATTTGACCAAAACTTTGGTAAAGAATGATGTCATCAAAATGATCCAAAGGTAGAAAACTTAGGATTGAAATTGAATCAAGGGTATAGATTTCTTTATTTTAGAATTAAAGGTTTTGTTTTACTGTGATTTTGGCTTTTTGGACAATCTTATTGCGATTTTGGCTTTTTGGTTGCGTTTTTGCGATTTTTGGTTGCGATTTTACGATTTTTGGTTGCGATTTTGGCTTTTTGGTTGCGATTTTGCAATATCTTATTGCGAATTTAGAATCTGATTGCGATTTTCTCTTTTTCATTGCGATTTTTATGGGTATTTAATGAAATTTGAAAAAAACTTGGTTAAAATGAAATATGTGTATTTGGGTACTCATGTTATTTTCTCTACTTTAAAATTATTTAATATATAAATCAAACAAATTACATTACATTACACTCCATTACATTACACTTACAAACATATTACGTGAAAAATTGGTGTTTAATAGTCAAAACAAAAAAGGAGTTGGATCTTAAAGAAGTGAACCTTCAATTCTTCAAACATCTAAAACCAAATGGGCTTACCATTGGCCAGCCCATAACGTCTAAAAGTGTTCACCTATATAAACTTGGAAAAGAAAAAACACTAGCTAGAATTAACTTGTCAAGAATTTTTTTTAATTAAAATGATCAAGAATTCAAATATCACCAATGCTAAAGTAGCTTTGAAAACCATCACTAAGTTAGTCTAGTGTCAACGGTCAAGGAATCATTTTTCCTCAAGATTTCAGGTTCGAATTCTGTCTTAAACATATTTTGGAGATATTTTGGAGGTGGTTAGAAAAATCAGTGGAACCAATCACAGGTAGACGTGGGCAAAAAAACCGAAACCGAAACCGAAACCGAAAAAAAAACCGAAACCGAACCGGTCAAAACCGGTTTT
>JAOEHQ010046521.1:0-11481 GCA_025447715.1 Asclepias incarnata
AAAATACATTTGAACAAGATTCATATAAATGATGCAGAAGCCTCATGCAGTATGTTTTCCCTTTCTAGCACAAGGTCGTATTAATCCCATGTTAAAATTTGCCAAAATCCTCCATTCTAAAGGCTTTCCACATCACCTTTGTCCACATCACATTAAGCCCTCCTATGAGTTGTATTGTATCAGATGGGTTAATAAGTTTAACACTTTATGTAGCAGATGAACGAGGTATTCTTGATGTTTTATTTGGACACATAGTGCTTACAGTTTACTTTCTCAAAGAGAAAGGATGTATTAAACTAAAAGTTACTCCATCATATCATTTTAGCTCATAAAAACTTTTTTGTTAATCTTTTTCTTTCTCTTCGATACTATTCGGTTTTGGTACCGAAAAACCGGTACCGTACCGGTACCAATATCATAAATTCGGTACGGTATTCGGTATCTACATTTGATGGGTTTCGGTACCAATCCATTCGGTACCGGTTCGGTACGGTATGGTACCGAAAACCATCCCTAATTCAGAGTCCACTGACCATTTCCCCCTCTATCACATTCAGTTTCCCTTCTTTAAAGTTCATTTGGAACTTTTTGTCTGCAGTTATTAGGGGGAGGGAGTGGTCGCCCTTTCCCCAAACTTCACCAAATTGCCACATCATCATTATCCAATAAAAACCTTCCAACTCATTTCACCCCAATTTTCCGAAAACTTCACCAAAATGGTGGCATTACTTTCACCAAACTTCTCCAAACTTCCTCAATTTCCACATCATCTTTTTTTTTCCATTTATTTTTAATACATAAAATCACAAACTATATAAAAATAAAAACGGCTAGTTTTTTATAAAATAAAAAATAAAAACGGCTAGTTTTTTATATATAAAAAAAGATCCAACGGCTAGTTTTTAGTTTTTAAAATTTCCAACAGCTAGTTTTTAAAATTTCTAACAGCTAGTTTTTTCCAACGGCTAGTTTTGTGATAAAAAGGTTGGGATTTTGTGAGAAATTGGAAGAAAATTGTAAAGAAAAATGAGTTGTGGTTTGAAAATGGTGAAGGTGTAGTGTGTTTAAAGTGTTAAAAGGTTTTTAAAAAATTAAAGTTTTTCTTTTTAAAAAAATTGAGTCAAACGGTCATTTTTTGGACCGTTGTGGGTCCCCTCGGCACGCTGAGCCTCGACTTCCCGAGCGGTGACTTACCCCGATTCACTTACACCGATCACCTTCATCGATAGCCGGCGGCGGTGTTACCGCCTTAACCATCCGGCGCCGAATTGTTCCCTGAACCCACTCCCTCCCCCCTTAGAGTACAAAAAAAACTGTTTATGGTGATCTTGATCCAAAAGATTTCTTTGTTTTTTCTTTATAAAAGGGTACTTGAAATAGTTGCCAAATAATTCTAATGTTATTTTAATTGGCCACATGCAGAGTAAATTTTTTAATTTTTTTAATTATTATTTTATTATTATTATTATTATTTTTTTTTATCAAACTAAACTTGAGAAGTTGAAATCATCACCTTGGACTTTGAAAGTAAAGTGCTTATTTAATTTCATCCAATGAATTTGGCCCGAGAGCAACACGGGACCAACCCAAACATTACAAGTAAGCACTCTTCAATGTGAAGAAATGCAAGAATTCTTATTTTAATATGGTCTGTTGCTCTTATTTCAAGTACATGGAATATTATATTGTTACTTACAATATAAAAAAGGTCTTCCTCCATACCCTTCCCTTCATCATTGGACAATATAAAATATCAATTGGAAAATTTTATGAAGTCGGCAAAGTCTTTGTCTCTTTGAGAGATGGGATAGCAAGTTTAATTGATTTTAATTTAATATATTTAGTTATTGCTATTGCTATCTCTATCATTTTTTGGGTAAACTATCTCTATCTAATGCTCCAAATCTTGAATACGACTGTGCTAATTAAAATCCAACGACCAATTGTACAGCAATGCAATGACATCATCTAATTCATAATATTTTATTTTTTAAAGACTTGTACATAAACACTCCTAATTAGAGCAATCAACCTCCAAACAAATTAACCACTGCACGTACTCATAGAACCAAAAGAAATGGAAAATACATTTGCAAAGCTCGTATTCATCCCAACCCCTGGCCATGGTCATATCATGTCGACAGTCCAGATCGCAAAACTACTAGTTAACCGAGATCAACACCTCTCCATAACCGTCCTTGTCATCAAACCTCCCAGCTTCGGTTCTCACACGGCTACCAACACCTACATCGAATCATTATCCAAGAATCCCACGAGTCGCATATCGTTTATTGAACTCCCTCAAGACGAACTCCCACCATTTGGTGAATCGAAATCACGCTTATCTTTCTTTCGTGATTTCATCGAGAGTCACTGTAAATATGTGCGAAACATTGTGGCTGACATGGTAACTCAACCGGGTTCTGGTCGCCTAGCTGGGTTCGTCATAGACATGTTTTGCACCAGCATGATAGATATAGCCAATGAGTTTAATGTTCCTAGCTATGTTTTCTATACTTCTAATGCTTCTTTGCTTGGGTTTAAATTCTATATACAATTTCTTGATCAGAGCCAAGATGTTGTTGACTTGAGTAACTCGGATACTGAGGTATCGTTTCCAAGTTATGCGAAGCCAGTGCCCACAAGAGTCTTTTGGGATATTCTCCAAACTAGAGAAGGAGTGGACTATGTTCTGACCATTAATCGGAAACTTAGAGAGGTCAAAGGAATCATGGTTAATACATTCTTGGAGCTGGAGACATATGCAATCAAGTCGTTGTTTGATGACATCGGCATCCCACCAGTGTATCCGGTGGGACCTATACTCAACCTAGAAAGTGTTGCTGGACAACCGTCTGATGACATCATCAGATGGTTGGACAGTCAACCGCCTTCTTCGGTTGTGTTTCTGTGTTTTGGAAGCATGGGAAGTTTTGATGAGATTCAAGTAAAGGAGATAGCGCGCGCTTTAGAGCAGAGTGGCCACCGTTTTCTATGGTCCCTACGTCAACCTTCTTTAGACCAAATACCAAGACATCCAGGTAATTATGAGGATCCTGGAACGGTATTGCCCGAAGGGTTTCTAGAACGTACACATGGAATAGGGAAAGTCATCGGGTGGGCCCCACAAGTGGCGGTGTTGGCTCACAATGCAGTTGGAGGTTTCGTGTCCCACTGTGGATGGAACTCATTGTTGGAGAGTTTGTGGTTCGGCGTACCAACAGCAACATGGCCTATGTACGCCGAACAACAAATGAATGCGTTTAAAATGGTGGTGGAGATGGGATTGGCGGTGGAGATCAAGTTGGATTATAGAAAGGATTTGTTTAATGTTAAGGCTGATACAGTCACTGTCATCGTCACGGCAGAGGAGATAGAAAGCAGTATAAGACGCGTGATGGAGGACAATGAGGTTAGAACAAAAGTGAAAGAGATGAGCGACAAGAGTAGGGGGGCAATGACAGAGGGTGGTTCGTCTTATGCATCTGTTGGCCGTTTCATTCAAGATGTGATGCGAAACATCTCCTGATTTTAACTTTTGTTTATTTGGGACTAATTGGCGGTTCGTCAGTGTTGGGTTACATGTGACAACCAAAATTTGTCAGATGGGTAAAGTTTAAAAATAAGGCTTAATTATAGTGAGATGGGTCTAATCACCATGTAATGTATCCCAATTAAGGTATTCAAATACTCCATTTATCTTCAAAACTGTAGACTACAGTTTTGATTGTATTTTAATTAATTAATTAATTTCCAGGTGATCAGAATTAATATTCCTTCAGATAAATTATATATAGAACTTATAAATAAATAAACAAAAGAGTGGTGCAAATCAAAACTAATACATCCACCTTCAATTCAAAGAAGAGAAAACCAATTAAACCACATATAAATATTAAAAAACTATATATGTGCCTGTTAGTTTAAATTATTTTCACCTTTAGACAACTTGGATGGATCTGTCCATTTAAAATTAATATTGATACATCTATTATCATTATTATGCATTACATCATTATTATGCATTACAGATTTGCAGCGTGTTAGTAAAAATTATATGTTATGGTAAATAGATAAAAAAAAAGTTACAGTAACTTTATCACTTCCTGTTACTGAGTTACTCGTTTTCTCTTACTCATTTATGACCTCATATTTTGTGGGTTCCATATAAGAATGGGGTTGTCGCGTGTATTGTTTTCATTCATACACATTTTGACCAAATTTGACAATTTATTGATTGATAGCGTAGTAGTATAATTTACTCAACCCAGCAATGCAATGACATCACCTCACCTCACCTCAACTAATATATTATCTACACAAGGAATTCTTGAATTGAGTGGTACATAAACATAACATAAACTTTAAACAATCCATTTAAGAAACAAAAAAATAAAAAATGGCAAATACACTTGCGGAACTCGTATTCATCCCCTCCCCTGGCGTTGGGCATATGATGTCAGCCATCCAAATCGCAAAATTACTTGTGAACCGAGATCGACGTCTCTCAATAACCGTCCTTATTGTCAAGCCTCCTAGCTCGGGTTCAGGCTCACCTATCACAACCTACATTAAATCACTAGCTACAAATACTTCAAGTCGTATATCCTTTATTGAACTCCCTCAAGACGAAACCCCACCAATGAGCGACTCGAAAAATCCCTTGATTTTCTACAATGAATTCATCAAGAGTCATTGCAAATATGTTCGAAATGTTGTGACTGACTTGATAAGCCAACCGGGTTCTAGTAAGATCGTGGGTTTTGTTGTTGACATGTTTTGCACTTGCATGATGGATGTAGCTAATGAGTTTAATGTGCCAACCTATGTTTTCTTCACTTCTAATGCTGCTTATCTTGGATTTAAATTCCATATACAAACTTTATGTGATGAGCAGAACAAAGACATTATCGAGCTAGGCCATTCGGATACCACGATCTCAGTTCCTAGTTTTATCAAACCGGTCCCAACGAAGGTCTTTCCTATTGTGCTGAGGTCTACAGAGTTGCTGGACTTTGTTATGAGGTCTGCCCGGGAACTGAGAAAGGTAAAAGCCATTATGGTTAATACGTTCCTGGATCTAGAGACACACGCGATCGAGTCCATGTCTGGTGACAACAGCATTCCACCGGTGTATCCGGTAGGACCTATACTAAACCTAGAAGGTGCTTCGGGTGCTGATAAACCTTTTGACAATGATGTCATCAGCTGGTTAGACAACCAACCGCCTTCTTCGGTGGTTCTTTTGTGTTTTGGAAGTATGGGAAGTTTTAATGAGATTCAAGTGAAGGAGATAGCGCATGCTTTAGAGCAGAGTGGCCATCGTTTCGTGTGGTCCTTACGTCGACCTCCTTCAGATCAAACATCAAGAGTCCCTGGTGATTTTGAGGATCCTGGTGTGGTATTGCCAGAGGGATTTCTAGAGCGGACAAGTGGAATTGGGAAAGTAATCGGGTGGGCTCCTCAGGTAACACTACTAGCTCATCGTGCAGTGGGAGGGTTTGTGACCCATTGCGGATGGAACTCATTGTTGGAGAGTTTGTGGTTCGGTGTACCAACCGCAGCTTGGCCTATATATGCCGAGCAGCAAATTAATGCGTTTGAAATGGTGGAGGAGCTAGGATTGGCTGTGGAGATCAAATTAGATTATGTGAAGGATGCTTCTAATCCTAAGGGCTATACAGATACAGTCATTGTCACAGCAGAGGAGATAGAGGGCGGGATAAGACGGGTGATGGAGGACGACAAGGTGAGAGCAAATGTGAAAGAGATGAGCTACAAGAGCAGGGCGGCAGTGTTGGAGGGCGGTTCGTCATATGAATCTATTGGTTGTCTTATTCAAGACTTTGTAAGAAACATCTCCTAATTTTAAACTTGTTATGTATGTTGGACTTTTTAATCAGTTTAAGACTTGTTGGATGGGCTTAGTTGTAATGGTTTAAAAGTGTTTTTAGGTTTCAAATTTACAGTGATTGTATACATTTGATTCGATATCAATAAATTTGAGTAATTCATCAGTTCGTGTTTTGTTATTATACTTTGATTCTGGGCAATATATGTTTATGCTTGTAACATCCAACACGAAAACGAACAATAACTGTTGGATTTCGTGTTCTCCTCTTCCTCTTTTAAGTTAGGGAATGAGTATTTAGCCTTCTGGGAATAAATTTATTAGTAGGCCAGGATTATTAGAAAGATATCATTATTTTATAATTAACATTTCATGTTAGAAGTGATAAGGATTTAATCATTTTGAACAAAAAAGTGTCCCTTATATTCCAATGAAATGAAACAGAGCATAATCTATGTGTTAAAAGAAATACTCATACTCTACATGAGTCTAAAAATAGAAATGAACATAGAAGAAAATTATAGAAGAGAAACAAGCAAATGCAACCAAACTGCGAAGAATAATTATTATCAAAATTCGGAACATATAGCAACGACTTGACGGATTTGTGATGAATTTGTGACGGAATGGGATCACGCTCGACTAATTTCTTTCCTTTTCCGCCTTATTTGGAAACTTGAAGAAACGTATCAATCTCAGATCAACCGATGAGCAACAAAAGTCGTTCGATCTCCTATTATATATTTCATGTACTTGAAGATTGGCATGTAATGGTTTCAATCCATGTATCTATATGTTTTTGTTAAATCTTTTGAAAACACCTCTTAATTACTTGTGTTATTTGAAGTGCAAGACTCTTTATGCATGTTAATAGAGTTTTGCCTCTACAAACTTAAAAGACTGGGGACTAATTAAGTAACTTTGTTTTTTCACTTTCTTCGGGGTTTTTTTTTTTGGAAACTTGAATGCAACTGAGTATGATGTATATCAGTTTGATTAGATATAATATGCAAAGCTACAAAAACTACCCATTTACTTCATGCAATTGTAGATTGACATCTGTGGTTTTAGACGATCGATGTTATGATAAGTATCCAAAAAAAATCGAAAGATATACAATAGATCAAAAAATACAAAAATTATACAAAGATAATTAAACTTCACACATAGCATTTATCAACTCATAAGAAATGGCAAATACGTACAGTTGCAAAGCTCATATTCATTCCTTCATCTGGAATTGGTCATATCACTTCCACAATTCAGATCGCAAAACTGTTTCTGAAGCGTGATCAACGTCTTTCAATAACCGTCCTTGTTATCAAACCACCTCCTGGATCAGCTATCACCAATTACACGAAATCGTTAACTGACAAAGCTATGGACCGCATACAGTTTGTTGAACTCCCTCAAGATGAAGTTCTACCAAAACCTGACCCTAAAGCTCCCATGACTTTCATCGATGAATTCATCAAATTCCATTGCAAGTATGTTAGAAACCTTGTGAAAGACATGATGAATCAGTCGAGTACTTGTCAAGTCGTTGGGTTTGTTATCGATATGTTCTGTGTCAGCATGATGGATGTGGCCAGTGACGTTCAATGTTCCAACTTATGTCTATTTCACTTCTAATGCTGCTTTTCTCGGATACAAGTTGTATCTTCAAATTCTCTTTGATACCAAAAACCTAGACATTTTCGAGCTGAGTAACTCAGACAGCCAGATACATGTTCCGAGCTTTGTCAAGTTGGTGCCGACAAAGGTCTTTCCTGCTCTGTACCAAACTCATTAAGGGTTGGACTTTCTTGTGTATTGTATTCGGAAATTTAGAGAGGCGAAATCAATCATTGTTAATACTTTCTTGGAGTTGGAAACACATGCAGTCGAGTCGTTGTCTTCTGACACTAGCTTCCCTCCGGTGTTCACAGTGGGACCTGTACTCAACCTAGATGGTATTTCTGGGGAAGTCCAAGACGAAGATGTTATAAATTGGCTAGATAGTCAGCCGCCTTCTTCCTTAGTGTTTTTGTGTTTTGGAAGTGTGGGAAGTTTTGATGAGATTCAAGTGAAGGAGATAGCACGTGCTTTAGAGCAGAGTAGCCACCGTTTTCTGTGGTCCCTTTGTCGACCCGGGAGTGCATTGGAAGCCACCAACGATTATGAAGATCCAAGAGTAGTTTTGCCAGAAGGATTCCTAGAGCACATTGCTGGAGTAGGAAAGGTGATCGGGTGGGCTCCACAGGTGGCAATATTAGCTCATCCGGCAGTAGGGGGATTTGTGTCCCATTGTGGGTGGAACTCAATGTTGGAAAGTATATGGTTTGGTGTACCAACAGCAACATGGCCAATGTACGCCGAGCAACAGATGAATGCATTTGAAATGGTGGTGGAGTTGGGATTAGCGGTGGAGATTAAACTGGATTATAAGAAAGATGTATTTAATCCGAATCGTGAAGTGATCATTGTCATGGCAGAGGAGATAAAGAACAGGATACAACGACTAATGGAGGACAGCATGATCAGAGCCAAAGTGAAAGAGATAAGCAAAATGAGTAGGGAGACGGTGACTCAGGGTGGTTCGTCTTACGCTTCCATTGGCTGCCTCATTCAGGATTTCATGAGCAACCGAATTGGTAAATAGGTTTGTGAAATTTAACCCCAAGACAAATTTTGATAGCACTATGTACTCTAGTTCTTATTTTTAATAATTTCTGAAGTGTTTTTCAAGATCATCAGAATGACTGACTTCTTATCACTGGACAATTATTGAATCCTTATACAATGTCTATGACATTATTATTTGTAACAAAAGATGAATACTAAATGTAATAGAGATACTAATACAAATTCTGAACTCATGTGATTTTACTAATGAAATCTTGAATAAGGCAGCCAACTGAAGCATACGATGAACCGCCTTTGGTCACTGTTGCCCTGCTCATTTTGCTCATCTCTTTCACCTTTGCTCTGACCTCTTTATTCTCCATTAGCCACGTTATCCCCCTCTCTATCTCCTTTGCCGTGAGAATAGTCATTTCACCCTCCGGATTAAACACGTTGTTCTTGTAGTCCAATTTAATCTCAGCCGCTAATCCGAGCTCCACCACCATTTCAAATGCATTCATTTGTTGCTCTGTATACATGGGCCATGTTGCCACTGGTACACCTAACCATAAGCTCTCCAACATTGAGTTCCACCCACAATGGGACACAAACCCTCCCACTGCTCGATGAGCCAGTATCAATACTTGTGGGGCCCACCCAATCACTTTCCCTATTCCCATGGTCCGCTCCAGGAAGCCATCAGGCAATACCATTCTTGGATCATCATAATCGTCCGGAAGGACTTGAAATGACTGCTCAAGTAGAGGAGGCCGACGAAGAGACCATACGAAACGATAACCACTTTGCTCTAGAGCATATGCTATCTCCTTCACTTGGGCCTCCTCAAAACTTCCCATGCTCCCAAAACACAAGAATACAACTGAGGAAGGCGGTTGACCGTCCAACCACCTAATGACATCCGTATCCTCGGTTTTTCCAGCAACTCCAACTAGATTGAGTATGGGTCCAACTGGATACACCGGAGGGAAGTTAGTGTCCGAAAAGGACTTGATTGCATGTGTTTCCAACTCCAAAAATGTATTAACCATGATCGCTTTAGCCTCTCTCATTTTTCGAACAGAGTACTTCAAAAAATCCAGCCCTTCTAGAGTCTGATACACCGAAGGAAAAACCTTTGTTGGCACCGGATTAACGAAACTTGGAACCATCATCTCGCCTTCCGAGTTACTCAACTTAATAACATCTTGGTCCTGATCCACACATATATTCTCCAGATACAACTTAAACCCAAGAAAAGCGGCATTAGAAGTGAAAAACACATATGCTGGAACATGAAATTCATTAGCCACATCTATCATGCCAGTACATAATATATCAACCACAAACCCGACAATCGGACCAAAACATGGTCTGTTTATCATATCAGTAACAACATTTCTAACATATTTGCAATGGCTATTGATGTACTCTAAGAACGAAGTCATGGGGGCTTTTGGGTCAAGCTTTGGTGGGGTTTCGTCTTGAGGGAGTCGAGTAAAATGTATACGTTCGATAAGCTTCTTAGCCAACGATTCGATGTAGTTGGTTAAAGCAAAGGAAGAGTAAGGAGGTTCTATGAGAAGAACGGTTATGGAGAGACGTTGATCGCGATTCACGAGTACTTTTGCCATCTCGATGGTTGACATTATATGACCAACCCCTGGAACAGGGATGAACACGAGCTCTGCAACTGTGTGATTCGCCATTGTTTGTTTGTTTTGTTTTCTGTTTAAATTTCAGTCGCTAGCTATATAACCTATATATATATATATATATATATATATATATTATGTAAGACCATGAATTGAGTTGAGTTGAGGTCATTGCATTGCTGGAATTACTTGGAATCTTATGACTGACTACAATTAATTAGTAATATTACTGTATATATATATTATATTAGTTCCAAACAATGTTTATCAAGAAAATATTTTGTATTAAATTCCAAAGTACCATTACGTGCACAACACATTGACTTTCTCACCAAGCAAAAAGGACCACGTGAATATATATTATTATGTCTTTTTCAATACTTATATTTTAAAAATAATTTAATTTTATAAAAAACTGATCATGATCACATGCCAAACCTTCTCCCCACGTACGCACATAAAATGTAAACAATTACGAGTCATGAATTCTGAACTCGAAATATTAACTACTATAAAAATTGTATAAAACAACAATAAATATCAAATTTTAGTCGATAATAGTAAACTATATACAAAAATTACATACATGAATTGACGTGTTAGTATTAATCCTTTTGGGAACATCCAAAGCTCGTTCCTATTCGACACAATATTAATTGTGATGGTTGGGACTTGTTTTCCTTTATGAGTTGCGTCGCTCTACAACTTGCTTCACTTGTGACCCAACCTATTGAATTTTTTAAAAATGAATCTTAAATAAGTATAATTTTAATTCTTCAACAACAATTCTAGTTGCACAACGTATTGAATTTTTTAAAAATATGAATCTTAAATCTAGAAGTATAATTTTTTTATCTAGTCTATGTAATTTAGTCGGCTAGGCAGATTATGGGCGTGGCATGTCACGTCCTGATTTGTTTTCTTTTTGCACAACGGTGCATTGTTTGTAAAAGCCAATGTAACATTCTGTCATATTGTCTGAACTTCATTGATTAATACAATTCACAGGGGCATAACTTTTTACCCAAAAAACAACAATTCTAGTTTTCATTCCATTCCATTCATTTTATTTTAATTTATTTTATTTTATTTTATTTGCCAACATTTCTAGTTCCAGGTTTATATCTACTCGAAGCCAAATAGATGTATAATTGAAAGGGTCGGGTCCTGGCGGCCTGGCCTAGATGAAATCATAAAAATAATGGGATGGATTTGGTCTAGATAGCCACTCAACCCAATTCATCTTGGGCTTTTTAGAAAGACTAGTATAGTCCAAATAAATGAAAATAATTTATAGTCTAAACGTTCTTTTGTCTTGGTGTCGTAACTAGTCGTGGGCAATTTCGGTTTTGGGCCAACCCGACCCGACCCGAA
>JAOEHQ010046522.1:0-11481 GCA_025447715.1 Asclepias incarnata
TATAATTATAAAATGTAGAAATTACTTTCCATAATTAATGACCATATTTAAATTTATTAAATTAAAATTAAATCTAATAAAGTTAAAAAAGTATATGACATCATCATTTTGATCTAATGGCTCTAATTAAAACTTGAACTTTATCAAAGGATCCAGATTTCTCCAATTATGAATTAATGTTTCTCTTTTATTATATATTAGAGATGAATCTATACAAAGAATTACAACCCAGTGAAATAACAATGAATCTAAACAAAGAATTAATCTATACACGATTTGGACAAAAATACAAGTTACTTACATACAATGAATACAATTTAAGTTCGTTCACACTATGTACATTCGTCCATAGTTACTTAAACTCTAATGCACTAATCCCTTTGCATAAGTCTAAACTTTATGGTATTGGAGTCCGGGGGTCAGAAATTGAGCATTTTGCTAGAATTGTTGGTTGCTCAAAGGATAACTTTCCATTTAATTATTTGGGTATTCCGATTGGTGCTAACATGATGAAGAGTGTTTCTTGGAAACTGATTGTGGACAAATTTTCTAAGCATTTATCTAAATGGAAGGCTAATCTTTTATCGTTTGGGGGTCGGGCTACTCTTATCTCTTCCGTGCTTGGTTCTTTGGGTAATTATTTTATGTCGTTATTTCGGATGCCAAATGTGGTGAATAAAAGGCTTGAATCTTTACGTGCTAAATTCTTTTGGGGTGGAAACGAAGATTCTAGAAAATTACATTGGATTAAATGGGAAAGGATTTTGGCTAGCAAACATTGTGGTGGTCTTGGGGTTGGTTCTCTTGATGCGTTAAATAAAGGGTTACTTCTTAAGTGGCGTTGGCGATATGTGAACGAACCTCATGCGTTGTGGGTTCAAGTGATCCGGAATTTATACAATCCGGCCTCTTTTTGGGATTGGACAAAACCAAATTTTGTGAAGCATGGTTTATGGTTTCAGATTTCTAAGTTGGCTAACGAGTTACATGACAACATATTATTCCTCTTCATTCTTTATCTATTAATATTGGAAATGGTAGTTTGACTTCTTTTTGGCATGACATTTGGATTGGCTCCTCATCTATTTGCTGTCGTTACCCTCGGCTGTTTAAACTCGAACAAGCTACTGATTGTGTGGTTTCTAATCGATGGAATGGCGATCATTTTTCTCCCTTTTGGCAAAGACCTATTAGAGGTGGGATTGAAGAAACTGAAATGAGATGTTTACTATCGGATTTGCGGGATAGTTCTATGAATGACCGTGAGGATAAATGGACGTGGAACCTCTCCAAAGATTCGATTTTTTCTGTGAAAGATGCTCGTACCCGTATTGATGATCTGTCTCTTCCTGTGGAGCCGACTGTTACTGGATGGAACAAGTGCGTCCCAAAGAAAATGAACATTTGAGTTTGGAGGATTTTGAATAATCGTATTCCTACCCGAACTAATCTTTCCAACAAGGGCATCGACATTCCCTCTCTTCTTTGCCCGATTTGTTTTGCTACTCCAGAAACTAGCCAACATATTTTCCCGTCCTGTTGTGTGGCGTCCTGTTGTGTGGCAGACAAACTTTGGTCACTTATTATGGCATGGCTTGATATCTCGTTGCCTATCCCTGCTAACCTCAATGATTTGTTTGAGAATTTTTATCATTTGCAGATAACTTCTTCTAAGAAATTATGCATGGAGGCTATCATTTTTTGCATGTGGTGGAATGTTTGGAAACATCGAAACGATAGGGTTTTTGCTCCTAGTGTTAACCGTGGTGATTTTCTCTTCGATATCATTGTCTCGCAATCTCATTTGTGGATCACTAGCAGGTGCAAGAAACTAGGGATAAGTGGTTCCAAAACCCCCTCCTCTTTGTCTAATCGGGTTTGTTTTTGGTCGTGATTTTGATGATTTCCTTTTTGGTGTTCGTTTTGTGTTTCGCTTGAGACTTATTTGGGTGTACATCAAAAACATTGACAGAGTGAAAACCGATGGCTCGACCTCTGTTGGTGAAGGTTTTTCTGGAGTCACGGCTCGAGTTTTTTGATCTTTTTTGTACAGTTCAAGTCTCAAGGTTTTGGTCTAGGTTTTGTAGATATTTTTTCATGTTTCCTAGACCTGTATTTATTGTAAATATACGTTGTATTCTCGTTGGGTTCTAGCGATTTTCGTTAGATATCCTTTTATGTTATTTTATATATTTTGTCGTTTAAAAAAAAAAAAGTTAAGGCTTTAATGATAATTTTTACAACTAGATGTTAAATTTATAATAAAAAAACGTTAGTTCTCAATATAAAGACAAACGTTACATGTATTGATTTATGAGTTTTTAGTGAATTAGCAAGACACAAAACTGAAACCATCTTTAATTGATCGGATTGGACAAAAAAAACAATTCAATGCGACGAAACCAACCAACGAAAACGTAACTTAGTATTATTATTGACAATAAACCCTATTATCAATCATATAGTATTGGGATTATTACCTGTGGATGTAGCTAACTATGACAAAATGTCTATGTTATGTAAAGATCTCGTAAAATGTCTATGTCATGTAATGAACTTTCAAATCCTGGTTATTGGATGTACCCGACCAATCAAAAACTTACAAGTGGCGACTTATATGGTTGTCACATATACCTGGGTACATCCAATAACTGAGATTTGAAAGTTCATTACATGACATAGACATATTACGAGATCTTTACATAACATAGATATTTTGTCATAGTTAGTTACATCCACAGGTAATAATCCCTATATTATTGATCATTAATACCAACTTGAAGCAATCATATATACTTGCAAGAAATTGAATTTAATTTGTATTAGGTCTTTGATAATTGATACAAAAACAAGTTTAGATGTAATAGTTAACAAAATGGCTTGGACCTACAATCACTGACTCAAAAAGCTAGGATAAGAGCAACAAATACAAGTACGGGATAAGGGCACCGGAGTGTAACCAATTATGACCGAATGGTTATGTTGTGTAGTGACCTACGAGATTGTTTAATCAATGTAAAAGACTAAATATTTTGTTCAAAAAATGCAAAGACTTTTTTATTTGGGTCAATCAATGTAAAGACCTGTATTTTTATTTTGTTCAAACAATGTAAGGTGTACATATTTTACATCGTTTGAACAAAAAACATAGGTTCTTACATTGATTAAACAATATCGTAGGTCACTACACAACATAATCATTCGGTCATAGCTGGTTATACTCCAGTGCCCTTATCCCTACAAGTAATGGTTGGAAAACAATATATGCAAATCATTGCTATTGTCCCTCAGTCAGATTACATATTGTACATGTTACGAATGGACCGTAAATATAATATGAAAGATCAGAATGAAGATGAACGGTAAATCAAAAAAGTGTAAGCGTTCATCGAGTAATGATTTCATTTACCTATAAGAACCCACAGTTAATGGAAATGCTCTCATCTGTTTTGGGACTACTTTAGTCTATGCTTCCTTCTTTTTGACACGATACGGGTACTTTTGATATATTGAAATGCTCATCATCACAAGCGGAAGAGCCATAAGGCAGAACAAAGAAGGTGGTTTCCCATCAAACACAAATTGCAACAAAGCTGTAACTAGGAGGGCGGAGACAATAACGAACCCCTGTATGTATTTGTAACAAAAACCAAGACAGAAAAATCATCAGAAAGTTAAGGGTGTCTAAGAATGGAGCAATGTAAAGAATGACATTTTTAGTCGAAAAATGGCAAACATGTATGACACCCTGTGAAAATTGCATTGATTTCTCATTGGCAAACACTAAAACTAAAAAATCACTTTCTCAATTGTCATCATGACAAATTATTCGCTTCCTTGCTTTTGCTTCACATATTGCAACTGTATCAAAGGATGTTTTGACATCTGAGTAGAAGTCGAAGAATTTAATCAAACTATGTTCAGATTAAGACATTGTGATATTATGTACCAAACGAAGCCTCGAAGGACATAATACTGAAGCGATGCAAGGATCTTACAATCTACTTCAAAAGCGACGATTACAAAATAAACAGAGTACAACCATAAGAATATATGTGAAAACCAAAAGAGAAAAACGGTTTTATGTGCTTAACAGTACACATTGTAAAAATATTTGGAATATAAATGGGTCAATCCGAGAATTGGTAAATATTTAACCGGTCAAACTGGTAGAATAAAAAAAAACTAACTAAAAAACAGGTCAAATGTGTTGAAAGTTGCTGAGAGTGTATTTTTAATGCATTAAACTTCCTAATTCAGTTTATTCAAATAGTTATATTATTACCGAAATTTTAAAATTCTTTGTGATCCTTTGAAATGCTGGTTTTGCATGAAAAAATTCAGACTTTCTGACAATAAGTGTCTAGGGCCAACCCAACCTGCACCAAACATGACATGTTTCAGCCCATCATCCAACCCACCTGACCCGCTCATCTGGTCATCTCTAGCTGTGAACTTTGAAGATCTTAAGAAATATATATGAACTTGGGCAATGGGAAACAAGGGTGAAGTTTCAATCTACAAGAAAACCGCCACCTCTGATCTGATAATATTTTTAACTATAAATGCATACTTGAATTGTGAGAGCAGTTGAAACTTGCCTTTCGAACGCCACCAGCATATGAAGTGACCAGTCCCACAAGAATTCCACCAACAGCATTGATAACAACAGGGATCTGAACCAAAACAATAAAATGAAAATACTAAGAAACTGAAAAATCTGAAGGAAAAAAAAAAACAATAAAGAAAAATAAGTAAAGAACCGACAAATTCTAACCAAAACCAAAAGATTTATTGGACTATGTCTATTTGTAATATGGGTCAATAAAATCATGTTATAGGTAAGAAAAAAAATAAAAGAAAGAGGTGGCAGTTTCGATCCAGTTAATTAAAAACTGGTCGATTTGGATCGTCTTATGGGTCCAATAGAAATCTATACAGGGGAGCAGGTTGATTTCGAATGTCAAATGGGTCAAACAAGTCTGAAGTCAGCCAAAATGTATTATTTACTGCTTAAATCATTGAATCCCATGGGCACCAAAATGGATTATCAAAATGGCCCAGACCAACATACACAAAAAACTGAATGAGGACTGGAACTGGAAATAAAACCATCTATATTTGATGTGGTCGTCAAATTAATTTTAGGCTCCAGTTCTAAATTCATGTATTTCCTATCTTCTTTATCAGACTTGAAATGATACCATTTGCAGGTCGATTTTTTTCAAATTTCATGTATTTGGTTCACAGTTCAATTCGCAAAGCTTCAGCTCCAGTTTTCAAATTCCTTATTCCGCATTTTTGGGTTCTAACTGGTTCAAACCGGATGAACATCCTTAACTCCAATCGTAACTCCATTTCATGTGCCACTTTTCACTAAAAATCAGTATACTAAAAAATTTTAATGCAGAAAATATGAAGTAGAAAAGATACTTACCAATGTAAGTGGAGTCCAGCCATAGAAAAACCCATTCTGTCTCATTGCTTCACCATCTGGAGACTTGTATGTACTTGCCAACAAACAAAGGCTCCCAACCAATGACATTTCCACGGTCATCAAATATGACGAGTGTTTCTTAACCTGGAAGGAAAAGTGGAATAAGTAAAGATCTATCATATTGGTACTCCCTTTCCGGATTAAGAGACATTTAGGGTCAAAATGGATATCTTTTTGGTAATGGTCACATCAGCTTGGATAGACCCGAAACAGTTCTTGCCCAAACTTGTGACTTTCAATTAATAATTAGTTTGTCAAATATAATTACACAAATTATACTTTTTCAACAAAAATCACTTAATGTGTAACATGACTTGGGAGGTTTTATGCATAAAAAACATACTTTTTCAACCCATTTCCCTTTCAGCTGGTTCATATTAATTTACCCATCTAAGTCCTTTAAACATAGCATGGACCAACCCATCCATAAGTAAATGGGCCAGGATTGCCACCTCTACTAGATACCATCGATCTAGATTGTAGCATGGTAACGAAGTTCAAGTTGCCAATCTCATTCAATCACTATAGAATATCAACCCATCAATCTCAGTATCTGAATATCTATTATCACAACTGAGCAGTTGAGCAATTATACCATTAAAAAAAAAAAACATTGACAAACCTGAGAAGCCCATTGGCACAATGCAGAAGCCAGCCCTGAAAGTACAGAAGCTATCAAGACAGGAATAATTCCATAGAGAACAATTTCATCAGGATTATCACTTCCATAATCTTTTCTCGAGCCTTCCCCGATACTTAAAAGGATAGCTGCTAGGATAAGTATGAATAGAGCACCAATTTGTTGAATGGATTGTTTCTGCCTGCAGTTAATTAGAGTTTTTGTTATTTAAAACCATGTAAATGAAGTCGGGAACCTTATTAAGATTCACAAATTAAAAATCCAATTTGGTTATAAGTCTGTTGGAAAGGGCAAAAAAATCATTTGGCATTTTCGAAAAAGTTAAAAAGAATTAAAACTCTGTAAAAGGGTCATTTTTTACCGTTTATAGCTGTTAGGGGGTGGTACAAAAGCATTAAAACTACTAAAAAAAAAATTGAGCCTAAACATAGCCAACGACATAGATAGGCCAAGCCAATAACCTAGACTCGGTTTTCCCGGGCAAGACCTGGCTGGTCCCAGGCTTTGGCCCACTTCAGCATCTCTAAACAAGATATATGCATTATGTGTCTATACCTATTAACCGGTAAATAATTGAATCTATGTAATCAATTTCGGTGGGATTTCAGTTTTCGGTCCTCTTCTAGAATTTCGGTCCAAATTTTGGTGGTACTTCGGTTTTCCTGGTTTTTTTATTTTTTATTTTTTTTAACTTTTTGTCCAAACTTAAACACAACATGATAAACACTAATTTTTGCAAGTATTAACACTAATCTATCAAATAATGACACTTTTAAGCTTGATTTTTTATATTTCTATTAAGTATCAAGTATTAATTATTATATATAGAGAGATATTGCATAATATTAAATTACAGAAATACCACCGAAATCCCACCGCAATTACCGATATTTCAAATATCGGTCCTTGACCAAAGTTTGATTCTGGACCGATTTAACTACATAGAATTGAATAGAGAAGATTTATCTCAATAACATACCTTAAAATCATGTATGTAAACAATGCTGTGAAAATTAACTTTGTTTGGTTCAACATTGAAAATGTGAGGGAATCAAGGTTCCTATACGAAATCTGTAACAAGCTATTTTGTAGTGCGTAGATAGCTGCAGGTAATCCTGATGCACTTAATGCACCAATAAGAGTCCATTCTTTCAAAGCTTTATTCAGACTGCCATCTTTTGCCATGAGAACCAGTGCACAACTAACCTATGACCAGTATATAAAAACAGATTAAAACATATGAGAATACAAAAGATATGTAAAGAAAAATTATACAATACCTTTACTATCTCGCATGCCAAAACAGATGAAGTAACAATTACGTCTCGCCTGTAGGAATATTAAGATGCAATATAGTTATAACCTTACAATTGAGCAGCAGCACAATAGTTGTTTTTTTTGCTCTTGCAAGATAAAGACCTTTTTAGTATTGAAAGTATACGTGGCAACTTCAGCCCATTAACCTATGAACCAATCAAGTGGGTTATATGACTTATGGCCAATCTCTTTTTTTTTTTTTTTTGGAATGCGGGTGATATCCAATCTTTAACACGTCAAACAAATAACAAAATAAAATAGTTCTAAACGAAAAAGGGTACACGGGTCAAAGGCGTCTAAAGTGTATTTTTAATGCATAAAACATTAAAACCATGTAAATCATTTAAAAAAGAAGGCAAATATCGAAATTTTAAAATTAAAAAAAAAAATCTAATCATATATGGCATGCAGTTATAACCTTACAATTGAGCAAACGGCCTTTCAGGTCGGCTCGGCCTAAACAAATTCTACCCAGACCAAAGCCATTTTGACCAGTTTTGAACTGCTACCCACTCTGACCGGTCCACCCACTTTCCCACCACTAATTCAAAGTAAAGATGGTCATAGGCTTGCATTTGAGCCTCACAAAGCCAGCATCAAATCAGCTTTTCCATAATGAAAAGGAAAATATTAAGTAAAGAAAATGTTTTTGGCACAGAATATAAGATCTACATGAAAATGTTTTAATCAGAAATTACCACAAATTATTGAAAAGAAATTGGTAATCATCGAAATATAAGAGTTATGTTGGTGGGTTCATGATCTAAACGGATGGGTATGCAATATACTTTCTGGTTTTGAATACATTCTCAATTATCTAACAGTACAAAAAGTAAACCTTCATGGTGCATTAAGTTACAGAAATGTATTTCTAGTTTTCCATTTTCATTTCTCAAAAAAAATAATTAAATAAATAAATAAAATACACCGATTTTTTTTTCTCTTGGAAACCATTGAAAATTTTGAAAACACGTTTGGTTGTATTCATTTTCAAGATTAATAACACAAAGAGTTTTCCATGTCTGAAATAGAAAGTACTTGAAAGCTATAAAAACAAAGTGTAGCTATAAGTTAGAAATGTTAGATTTCGGGTTTCATTGAAAAGTTTTCTTGAAAAATCCTATTTGAAAACATTTTCTGTTTTCAAAATTTCCATAAAAAAATTATGGAAAATACCCTTAGTTTTCTACAACTAAACAGGCTCTCAACTTCAAAGAAATTGCAATGCAGGTTTCGGACATTCAAAGAACGGGTTGTAAAGATTTCAAAATAAAGGCAAGCTTTGGAAGGCCATGACTAAGGACTGCCACAATGGTATTAGTAGAAACACTTAGAGAGGACCTAAAATACCATTTCTTTCTAGTGGCTTTCAGTGACCGTTGCAGTCGCTTACTTTTAACACAGGGCTAAGATTTTGGTCCTGATGTCACTTAAATATCTTGATGCAACTTTGCAACATCGACATATCAGTATCCTAGTGGTGAGAGACAAACAACACAAAAGTGGAGGTCAGGGTTCAAATCCCATCCCCATGTCCCTTTAACCATAGTTCGATGCAATGTATCTCACATATTGCTCATGAGACCGGTGAGCAGGGGACCAATAATGGGCAAGTTACCCATAGACATATCAGTATCGAGCCTTGGAGTAAAAACAAAGCACAATAAAAAATGATCCTAATCTCAATACATTCACGACTCCAATATACAATTTAATACATAACCATACGCATCTCGACATTTCCCAATCCTCCCATCTATAGCAATGATTCACTTAACCTTGTTTACACGAAAACCTAGCGTACGGTAATTTCGATATACCTAAGATCTAACAGCAGGAAACGTTGGCTAATCAGCTTAAAATCTATACAAGTATACAACTAGAATGTAATCTCACATTGTTGAAGTCAATCCTACAAGTTAACGAAACACCCATATAAACAAACAAGCTGTAAACTGTATATATATATATAATAATGATACCCGATGCAGCGTTTGGAGATGAGAGGCTGAGCACCATATTGAATTGTGAGCAATAAAGAATACAACCACACTTTCTTATTATCACCTGATGATGAATCATTCATTGAACTTCTTATTGCTTTTGATTTTGATGACGTCATTATGATGATCGGAATCAGATGTTTATATATGTAACAAAAATTAGGGTTTATGTCTTACATGATGATGATGTGATAAAGAGGACAGACAGCACACTGGGGGGTTTTTCTTCTTGCTTTTTACTGAGAATTTTTGTATTTAACTTTTTAATAATTGTGTTTAGCTCCTTTTATTATTTTGATTTAACTACATCAACACCTCTAAAAGAAAATATATTTTACGCGTCTATCTTGATGAATATACATTCAAGATGGATGCAAAAAATAAAAAATATAAGTTTTTTGATTTTGACGGATCAATGTGTTGTTAAACATTTAAATAATAATAATTTGTTATACACTATATTAGTTTTATAGATTTATAATGCATCAAAATGAAGTTTTTGAATGTTCTCACTTTAACGGTGTTCTAAGTCACCTTTTTTTATAATAATATACAAGTATTTATTATAGAAATATCATTTTTATAATAATATACAAGTATCTATTATAGAAATATAGTACCGTTTTGATACCCAGAGCACATACCGCATAGAACTCATGCCCGGTGAAGCACCATCCTCATAATTAGTAATGTTCGGTAAAAATTATTAGGTGATGGATATTTTGTAATATTGAACTTGAATTTTAATACTTGTAACTATATGTTTGTTCGTTAGTGTTCATTCATTTGTGTTCATTCGTTTGTGTTCGTTTGTTTGTGTTCGTTCATTTGTGTTCATTCGTTTGTGTTCGTTTTTTTGTGTTCGTTCGTTTATGTTCGTGAACATTCATTCATGAACACAAACAAACGAACATGAACAAGCCAATTTATTAATGAACGAACATGAACACAACTTTATGTTCATTTATCCGTTCGTGAACCGTTCATTAAGTTAAACGAACGAACATGAACAAGGCCGTTCGTGTTCGTTCAGTTCGTTTGCAGGCCTAATAATAGTCAACAACTGTATGAAATTGCATCATTGTTCATTCAAAATTTTAATTGTGATATCTATAAAAAAAAAAAATTATGTTATATGAATGTGATTTATCTTTTATGTTCATATGTTTTTATATGCTTTGTTTATATCTTTTTATTTTAACAAATTAATCAATCCTTTTAAGATATTAAATTTTGTAGTCTATGAATCTACATAATTTTTTTTATTGCTGATATCAGTACCTAAAGATGAAATATGTTTGAATATAATATTGTGTTCATAAGGATATTAAGGTATTGATTTTGTTGTTTAATTTATGGACAAGTATAACTTTTATTTTAGTTTTAAAAAAATGCGGTGTCCATGGCGGCGCCGGTGTGATGGTGGCGGCAACGACTGGTGGTGGTGGTGATGACGGTTCCAAGTGGTATATGTATTGATGTAAAAAAAGGATGATAATGTAAATATTTTAGGAGATAAGAGATATATAGTGTAAATATGTTAAAGGGGAGCTTGGTTCTATAGGTATATATTTTCTTTCGATTTTAAAATGCCTAGAAAGGTTAATAATTCGTTGGAGGCAATTAGAGCTTCTTTTTTTTTTGGGAGGAACAAAAGAAAAAAGAAAGATTGCTTCGATCAAATGGGGGTCGGTGCTTGCTGCTCATGAAAATGGGGGTCTCGGATTTGGAAGTATGGAAGCTATGAATCATGCGCTCTTATACAAATGGCGATGGAGGGCATTGAATAATCCGACTAGCAATTGGGTTTGGGTTCTTAAGGCTATTCAGGGAGATGAATGTTTCAGTAATCTCACGGCAAAGACTAAGGTCGCGTTTGGTTCACTGGAATGGAATGGAATCTGATGGAATTGGAATTGAATTCCATTCCTGGGTGTGTTTGGTTGTTCAAAGATGGAGGAATCTCATTCCGTTGGAATGTAAATATTCCTTCATTTGATGGACTCTCCATTCCTTGGGAGTTT
>JAOEHQ010046523.1:0-11480 GCA_025447715.1 Asclepias incarnata
TCTAACACATGTATATAAAAATTGTATTTGTTGTTATTGATAAAAATATATATAAATAAAAATTGTTATGTAAATCAGTATATATATATATATATATATATAATATAACATAAACATTAAATAATAAATTAAAAATAGTAATGTTTAAAAAATTCAAAATTTAAGACACTAGGTAAATGCTTTATAAGGTAGTATAGATATATATTTCTTATTGTCAATTCTGAGTAGGCCTAAATTCGTAAATTTAAAAATGAATCAAATACGTAAGAATCTAGCTAAACATATTTTTTATTACTTATTTTTTGTTTGATTTTTCACTTCTGTCTTTTTAATCTCTAATATATAATAAAAGAACAAGGTCGGCTCAACAATATACCTAGGTTAGGCGGTCGCCTAAGGCCTCCACATGTAAAAGGCCTCAAGTTTTTCTAGCTTTCGGGTATGAGTGTCTTTAGCTTTGGGCTTATGTTTATGTTTTGGGCTGGGACTTAAAAGGAACGAGAGTTTGAGGTCTAGGTGGGAAAAAAAACATAGAATATCTCGACAGTCACCTCATAATTATTATGAATAAACACGTTCTTTCAATTGTAGTTTATTTTTGCCGGTTCAAAGCCCGGATAAAAGACGGGGGTTTTTGTTAGAGACAAAAAAAAGCCCCCAAATATGGTCCCTCCTAAGGCCATAAAAACAAAAGTTAAGCCGGCACTGTAAAAGAGAAACTTTAATTTATAATTAGAGAAGTCTGGATCCTTAGATGAAGTTCAAGTTTTAATTAGAGCCATTCGATTAAAATGATGATGTCATATACTTTTTTTTTTAATTTTTTAAAATTTAATAAATTTAAATATGGTCATTAATTATGGAAAGTAATTCATACATTTTATATATATAGAATGTAATTTTTGAGTTAATTTCATTACATCCCCTGTGGTTTAGTGTATTATCAAAATTCGCCTATGTGCTTTTTTTTTTGTCATTACATCACCATGTGGTAACGTTTTGCTTCATTAGAAGCCCCTCGCCCTAACGGACGTTTGTTGCCCCTCCGTTAGCCCCCTCATATGCATATCATGTGAGGGTATTTTAGTCTTTTTAGCTATCTTCTTCCCTAAAACAATCCTATAAATATATCTAATATATACATACAATCTGCATACATACATACAGTCTCACACATACAATCTATCTATATCTACATATCACATATTCTAATGATACATACATACAATCTGCATACATACATAACTATATCATCCTCATTTCCATTGTATTTCTAAAGCTATTTACAACAAAATGAAACTAACATCTTCAACAAGAAAATGTGATATAATTCCATTTCAATTGATGTATCATCTCATAATTTCCATAAACTATATTCACCTAAATTTCCCTTAGCAATTCGAAAACACTCAGAGATCCATCACAAGATTTAATTACTTCAAAAATCATGTGGTAATAACTATAACAATAATAATACTAGCCTTCCAAACCTTAGCAAATAGTGGTGGTGACATGTGGACTTGCTGCCGAGATTATAAAGAAAAAGAAAAGAAAGAGGATTTTATTTTGAAGCTAAGCCTAGTTCCAATCCCCCATCAAAGGTATGATTGATCAATGTTTTGTTATTGAAATTTAGGGTTCATAAATAATATGATTTGGGGATTTTAGAAATCATGATATTTTTAGATCTTGATCTCGTGACTGGTGGCGGGGGCTACTTCACCATCTCCGACGAGACCTGGTAAAGAAGAAAGAAAGTTTCGGTGGTTGTTGGCAGAGGTGGGTTGGAAGTGGTGTCGGAGAGTGGTGGTGGTGGTGTTAGATCTGGTTGTGGTGGTGGTGGTGTTAGACCAGGTTGTTTTGCCAACGGTAGAGGGTTGTCACGGTGGCGGCAGTGGTGTTAGATCTGAAATATATTTTTCGTATATGTAGGTTTATGTGTATATATATATATATATTATATATATGTATGCGTCAACAGATACTTGTATTTTATTTTATTTTATTTTTTTAATTTTAGGGGTGTTAGTTGAAGACATAAACAGGGGAAGGAGGGGAACGTTGTTTTATAGCTAAAATGACGAAATTACCCTCATGTTGCACATGAGAGGGTTAACGGATGGGGACAAACGGCGGTTAAGGTGAGGGGCTCTTAATGAAGCAAAAAGTCACCACAGGGTGATGTAATGACAAAAAAAAAGCACAGGGGCGAAACTTGATAATACGCTAAACCACAGGGGGATGTAATGAAATTAACTCTTCTATATAAGTTCACAGCTAAAACCTTGGGCAATGCACGCATTAACAACTTAGAAAATAGCTACCATAGACCGTTTCTAAATTGTTAAGAACTTCTTTTGCATATTGGAAGCAGGTACGTTTGTATTAAACACCACCTATTTACTTTCTAATGGAACCAAAGTTATTTTGTAAATGTGTTGACTTACGTAGTTGTCTTTCTAAAACAAAATTTTTTAAACACCATTCTGTTTCGGTACGTAAGATTGGAGCCGAGGTTTTAAAATCCTACCCAAATGTTAATAAACATGATATGCTACAAAATATTTTGCTGCCAACGGTCCAAAATACACACAAAAAAGAATTATAAGAAGCAGTAAATTAAAAAAATTAAATAGCTGATACCTCTGATCTAAGATGCACTAGATCATACAACTTGTTGTAATGACAAGTTATTATTAGGGTATAGAAAATGATATATCTTCTTAAAAAATCCTCCTAATAATCCTTCTAACATTATGATGATGATGATACTTGATAAAATTACAGGATGAGATTAACAGAGATAATTAGTGGATTACACTTGTCATGTACTCATGAAATTAGAAGGAGTATTTAGAAGGATATATCATTTTTCTTGTATGTATATATAGCATATTAGTGTTTATAATGCGGCACATAACTATGAATTGATCTTCAACATGTTTTCAACTTTCCAAGAATAAAGGAATGTGCTAGAAAAGCATTCCGGGAAGAAATTTAACTAGCATATTATAAATGCAAATAGTTAAAGTTGACTTACACTTCTTACTATTTTTGTTTGCGTCAAGAATTGGCAAATTAGGTACTTGTTTCAGTAAAAAATATACTATGCAATTTTATATTTTTTAGAAATAATTATTTTTAGTATTCTAGGTTCATCATTTAACTTTTTTATGCATAAAACATGTAACTGTCATGCTTAAACCACCAAAGCCAAATATTAAACGGGTCATTTTAATATTTGATACTTGTGTTAACTGCACGTTCCTAACCTGTTAAGACCTGTTAAGACACAATTTGTCAGCTCACTGTCAAATGCGTTGTCCACTTCCATAATCCCTTATAAAGCATATTTAACCCCCACCCCTTCCTTTTCAACCATTTAGATTTTTAAATGTTGAAAATACCCCTATACAATCAACACACATAACCACTAACAAATCTGGTCTATCAAAAATACCCTTAATAAGTTAATTTACAACATATATCCCTCAACTCCAAAAATAACTACACTACCCTTTTTACTTCAACAACCTACACTACCAGTAGCCACCACTACCACCTGTCGCCGCCACCACCATACGGCCGTTGTATTACGCAGACATCCTTCTAGTTTACGAAAATGCATACGTTATTCAAATGTTTTACTGTTATTCCATTAACGGATTAGCACTATTCCAACTTTTCAACTCAAACAAACTTTAAAGGGTTAATAGATTGGAAAGTACTCCAACTTGGCAAAAAAACATTTAATAGGACCATACAAAAAAAATATCTATTGTAGGGTATAAAACCGGCAAAAACACCTTTTGTGGGACTGTGAGAAGGTACAGGGACGGAGCCAGAAATTTTTTGGCGAGGGGGCAAATTTAGAAATTTTTTTTGGCGAGGGGGCAAATTTAGAAGTCGTTTGTTATATTTTTATTTTTTTAAGGGCAAATTACAAATATACCAGTAAAATAAAATAAAAATTACATTGTACCGAAATTGAAGTGGGGGCAGCTACCCCCACTGCCCCCATAGTAACGCCGTCCCTGATCATGAGTTTAATGTATCATGATATTCCTTTTTTAATTTTTTTCATGGTACGTATGTGTTGGGAAAAACAGCATAATCATATCATAGATTGCACATATGACCGAGCTGATTGTACGTCTTTAGAGTCAAGACTACCGATCGACTCAAAACAATTTCCGTAACTAAAAAGTAAGGAGTATATATAAAGGAAAGGGCCAGAAAGCTAGCTAGCTTCGATGTTAATTATGTTTCATGGATTATTAATTTGGTAGGGATCTGGGCACATGGATGAAGGTGCCTAACATATTTCATCAATGCATCGAACTAGAGGTTGGCAAAAAAACCGGGTTGGACAAAACCAGTTTGGAAAACCCGAAATCGAAACCAAAAAAAATAACCGGTTTATTAGCTTTTAGTCACCATTTTGCCATCCTAAAACTTGTATAAATAGGTAGATTGGGTTTGGTTTAGTTACAACACTCATATGCTCTAAAAACACTCCAAAAACTAGTAAAAATAATCAAAAACGTTCGAAAAATGGTTACACAAAGTTCTTCCGCTTCCATCGGTGTTGGTTCTTCAAATGCACCAACGATTGTTGAAATATTACCATGTAAACGAAACAAGGATGTTTGGGATAACTTCCTTTTGTGTAGGTTGTCGGATGGGGGCGGTTAAGGCGCAATGTAAAAAATGCGCGAATTTTTTAGCTAAAGATTCCAACACAACGTTGAGGAATCATATCGAAAAACATTGTGAGGGGATAAGAACGGTTCCGGAAGATGGTCAAGCTTCGATGTCACGAGGTGGATCTATTTTTGCATATTCGGAGAAAATAACTCGCGAAGCTTTTGCACACTTGGTGATTCAAGATGCTTTGTCGTTCAACCACTTTGACAACCTGTGATTGAATAAGGTCATTCAAAACAATCTTCAACCTCGCTATACTCAAGTAAGTCGTTCTACTCTTAAACGTGATTGTATGAAAATATGGAAAACGGCTAAACAAGATGTTGTAACATGTTTTGAAAACTTAAATACTAGCGTAAACTTAACAACGGATGTTTTGTAGGCTTCTCATGGTTTGCCCGCTTTTTACATTTGCGTTACGGCACATTGGGTTATCCCAATACTTGACAAATGATGAAGCGTATGATTGCTTTGAAAATTTTGAATATCCTCACATGGGTCGAGCTCTATTTCATACGTTAGTCAATGTAATGGAATACTTTAAAACTGAACAAAAAGTTTTTAAAATATCATTTGATAACGCAAGTAATAATACTAATGCGGTTCAAAAATTCAAACTAGGATATAACCCGACTTGTGATGGTCGTTATTATTATGGTCGATGTATTGCACACATAATAAACTTGGTTGTGCAAAGCGGTTTAAGTGTTGAAGACATAAATGATGTTAAAACCGATTTTAAAAAGATGTTACAACTTTGTTATCGGGTGTTTATTATCCACTAGTTGTTTGGTACTTAATCAAATTTGGTTAATGTGTGAAAAATTGAGCGATTATGAATTTCAATGTGAGATTTTTGATAAAATGTTTGTGCCGCCGCATTGAACCTATGTTTGAACGTTAGCGGGGTGGAATTACTTTTGAAAAAATAGTATATGATTTGGTGTTGTATGAGGAGGAGTCATTGTATGTGATGCGAGTAAAGGATACTTTTAACCAACAATTTAAAGAGTTGTTTATGGTTTATTTTAGTAAATATGGTTCAACAAATGCAACTTCAAGTTCAGGTTCGTCGTTTTTTCCTACTCAAACTAGCCGGAATAAACAAATGAACTTATATAATATGGTAAGAGAAGAAAACGTTAAACGGGCTAGGGGTGATGGTTCAAGTTCTAATACTAGCGAATTTGGGAGGTATACGGGAACTAATTTTTTTGGAAACTATGGGATATGAAGAATTCACCCAATTTGATATTTTGGCTTGGTGGAAAGCAAGGGAATCTCAATTTCCCGTGTTAGCCATCATGGCTTGAGATTTACTAAGTGTCCAAGCTTCTACAGTAGCTTCGGAATCCGCTTTTTCTCTTAGTGGCATGGTCTTATGTATACCAAGAACAAGACTCACACCGACATCTTTGGAGATGTGTTTTTTCTTAAAATCACTTAGACACCACGGAACGTACACAAAACATTTCAACTCTTGAAGATGCATATTACTTTGAACAAGACATACACAATATCGAGGTGGACGATGGTGAATCGATCTCACTTTCAGATGAAGAAATCCAACTCGATGAAGCAATGCGGGTTAGCTCCGAAGAAGAACAAGAATGAAGATGCATATGAAGATAAATGAAGATGCTTGAAGATGTTTGAAGATAATTAAAGATGTTTAGTTTTTTTTGCTTAAAGACCATTTATTCGTTTGAAGACTATTTCATTTGAAGATGTTTAAGATGTATTTCGTTTGAAGACTATTTATTTGCTTGAAGATGTTTAAGATGCTTAATAGACTATTTCGTTTGCTTGAAGATATCTAATTGTGTTTGAATGTCCTTATTTCGATCTAGATCTTGTTTTATTTGTTTTACATTAAGTTTTGTTTTACAATGGCTAATCTATATATATATATATGTATATATGGTGGACGTACGACGATAAAATATATATACAACTGTGTTATCCCTATATATTGTCAGGGCCGACCCTAAGGAATTTTAGGCCTAGGACGAGCGGAAAAAAAAGGCTCTTAGGTTAGGAGCAATGAATTCGACCCAGCAACCTAAAAACCAAAATACTTGCGTACCTAATGTTTTAATCACCCAATTAGAATGCTCATAGTTAATTATTAAAGGTAGAGATACCATATAACATATATAATATACACATATATACAATGTAACTTGGGCCCCTGGAAAACCGGAGCTTGTGCGGTCGCTCACTTTTCCTTATGTCTATGCCCCCATGTATATCGTGTTGTGTTTTAGTAATGATTTTAGGTCATAATGTCGACATATATCAAAATATTCTTCATTTAAACATTAAACACTATTACTAACCATTAATAGATGAATTGATACTTGAGAAACCTGAGACTTAAAATTTTAGGTTCAAATCCAGGTATGAGCAATATTCCCCCTGAGCTGAAGACAAAGTTGTTCTAGGTAATAACTTGGTTTCCTCTTAAATTGGAGTTGGGTATATGAAAATGCAATGCTGTCGAGCCAAGATATACCATTCAAAAAGAAATTAAAAAATTAAACACTATTTATTTATGGGAAATGCTAACAACGGCCCTTATGACTTTCATTAATAACTTATAACATACATAAAAAGTAGTACTTTATTTATTAAATACCCTCCCCTTTATTTTACGCTAGAACTGTGCCCGTGCAACACGCGATAACCGGATATGTTTCAAATTGTTTATTGACGACAGACGGCCAAAAAGTTGAAGGTGACAACGTTCGGCTTCTATGATATCTCCGATTCTAACTAGCAGAAAATAAGTACCGCGTTGTAAGTTATCGTAGTCATGACATCTCGCCATGTAAATTGTCGCCGCCACAACACGAGCACCAAACTAGTACCTTATAATAATTTCTTACCCCCATGTTAAAAAGTTAAAACTTTAGATTTGGGAAATACCCATTTATGTCACATGATTATTAAAAATAACAGGCTCCTAAATTATGATTCAAAATATAATTTCTATACATGCAAAAACTTCGTAAATTATCCATTATGAGTGAAACATAAATCAAGGACTAATAATAATTAAGTCAAACACAAATGTTCCAACTTTGAACTAATGTTTTTGAATATATGGATAATCAAAATCAAAAAGTCTAACTAGCATTTTTCTTCTACGTTTCTCATTCGTATTTTATAATCGCCGTTTATTTCTTTGAATTTTTCCCGCCGCATTGCGCGGGCATACTTCTAGTTAACATTAACTTTTCAGTTTGAAGTTATAGTGTTCCATAATTATTGATAAAATCTAACAAAACAATCATTTGCACAAAATATATTTCCATAATTGAATTGATAAGATTTAAATCATTCTATTTTACATTTTTACTTAACAAAAATTAAAAGTTTAACAGGAAATATGTTGATGGGCTAACCCAACGTAAACACGGCCCACTTTAGCTTTTAGCTACATTTTTGTTTTTTATGCACCGGATCCATCTTGTTGGTTACCAACAATTATTTATTGCCACGTGTGAAGCATTATTTTTTACAAACAGCTCGTCATAAGGCTATTTTCATTCACAATCCAATCCAACCATATCATTAATTTAAAAACTTATTTATCTCTCTTATATTTATCCAACCTAACTAAAATCAATTTTTACACTCCCACTAAAAGGGGCATTAGAATGGTCTTAGGTCCTGAATATTTAGACAATAATAATAAAAAAAGGATAAATTTGAGATAGTTATGAATTCCTTGAACAACCCAAAATTCAGTAATTTCAACGACACTAAATGAGACCAACCAAACTATTGCTTTTAATAAATAATAATGTTTCACAATTAACGTTTCTTTAGTTTAAAATTAATTTAACAAAAACTAGAAATACTTTTTTATTTAAAAAATTTAAGTTATTTATAATCAAAAATAAAAATAAATTAATTAAATTTAAAATATTTCACATTTATTAAACATATTTAACAAAGTAGATAAGTTATTTTAAATTGAAAAAGTTTTTTGGATTCATTGTTGATAATAAGAAGTTAAAAAAATTTTAGAAGTAATTAAAGAACTGAAATATTATATATTTTAGATTTTTAAAAAAAGTTATGTATTTTATTTATTAGATAAAAATTCAGTTATATATAAATTAAATAATAAATTGGATAAGTAAAAAAGTAACTAAAAATTCTGTTTTTGATTTGATAATATTATATTGTATTTTTAGAAAAAAAAACAATTATTTTATGTTTACAAGAGATTAAAGATAGAACCTACATCAATTGTATATTATATTTAGTTCAAATTTAATATATAACCATTGTATCCATAATACATAAATATTTTAAAATACATCTTGTTTGTTTGTGAACAATAATAATGAAACTGAAAAACTGATATACCATGATTATAAAGTGCAAGCAATAAAATACTTATTAATAAAACAATACAAAAAATTGAAAAAATAAGTAAACTTGAACTTATACTTTATCTACCAATTTAAGATTCAAAATAATTTGAAATTAAAATACTAAAACAACAAATCCATATTTATACCAAAAGTTAAAGATAATACAAAAAATTAATTGAAAGTGAAATTAACATATCAAAACTAAGATAATAAAAACATATAAAAATTCACTATTAATAAAAACGTATCAATTGTATTAAATTCTTTCATTTCAATTAAATAATCGTTTTCAAAAAATAACTTTTATTTTAAAATCCAATATTAATTAATTTTCCCAAATTAATACTAACATACTAACAAAAATTCAAAATTTAAATAACAAACACTAAATGAACGGTAAAAAGATTAAAAGTGAAAGGCTTAAAGGTGTCATTGACTAATTGTTAGATAATGACATCATCTTTCTGATCAAATGGTCAAAAATACATGATTGAAACTCATCTAAAGGTTCAAACTCATTCATGGGTGATATAAATGTTCTCTTTATATATATATATAGGGGTTAGTTATTGTAAAACAAACCTTATCGTAAAATAAATAAGACAGGATCTGGACCGTTAGATCTAATCTTAAATATTAAAAAATCATCAATTTTTAAGAAACTTTGTTAATTAAAAATAAAAATTCTTGGGGATAAAATAGGAATTTTGAATGAGGAATTTAATGTGCTAATACGTTTCTTTCATTTTGGTTACTTGAGTTCACGCCATTATAATATCACGCATTTAAGTTCATGCCATTTATATTTATATGTATCTAACATTTAAGAAAATCCAACAAACCATTTACAAAATTCATATGATCCCATGCGATATTTTCAGTAAACCATATATATAAAAATGGTTACATTTGATACACATTAATCCTTTATGGTATCACATATTAGTGCATACTCATTTTCATGATACACTAAAGTGATGATGCATAGTGATGAATTAACAATATTGATGATGCACAACCGTATTGTTTCCAATATAGATGGACACATGTGATATGTTTCGAATATGGAACACTAAAGTGATGATGCACAATGACGAATTAAGAAAACATATGATACACAACCGTGAATTAACAAAAGCTTTGATGAATTTCTATACACAATTAATTTGAAGTCATATATAAATATTTATTTCAATATCATATAAGTATTTACAAATCAAGAAATTAAAGAATCGATTATGAAAATATCAAATTAAAACACTAAGACATCAATTAACAACCACAAACAAAATTTTGCAAAATTTAAAACACTATGTCTCTACAGTCATTGTAGTCATCTACAATTATTATATTTATGGTGAAAAATATTATTGTTTAAGCAAAAATTTATACAAATTGGGAGGTTTTTTACGATCAAAGAAAGAGAAGAAAACAAAACTCTAAACAATAATGATTGCAATAAATTTGGGATCAGTTTTTTATATCATTTTGAAAGAGATAAAAATTTAACTTTTACCAAAATACCCCTAAACATATTTATTTCTTTTAATTTATTCGAGGACACGTGTCATCACCAGATTTTGTCTTATTTGTTTTACGTTAAGGTTTGTTTTATTTGAACTAATTCCTATATATATATATAAGAAAGATAAACATTAAAACTCAATGAAGTTATCACAACCAACAACCATAATCCCATATTATTCTTTCACCGGTAGCATCAAACCTTAAAAATATATCTAAGAAAAAGTTTGGAGGGTTCACGTACGAACAACAGGCAGCCATAGCTAGCATACGAGTTCAAAAACTTTTCACGATTGAGGTATATCTTGAGTCATTTAAGTATATAAATCTCATATGTTATCCGTTAGTATCTCGTTTTATTTTCGTTAATAATCATGCAAGATTTGATCTAGTAGCTAGCCACACATAATATAACCTTCAAGATAATGTTAACAAAACGATATTTTGCGGTTCTCAAAATATATATTGTCTACAAAAAAGTATTACAAAAGATGAAATAGAATATATAGTTTCAATATTTTAGAAAATTACATTCTTTTATTTTGATTTTACTTACATTCTTTACATTTAAATTACCAGTTTGATTTTTTCAATATTTTTAAATTTGAATTTAGAAAGTTTTTTTTGTTAAATATATTTAATAATTGATTTTATTTTGAAAATATCATAAACCTTCTTTGTATTTAACACGGGTCTAAATCTATTTGTGTAGTATTTAATTTAACTCTTTTTAACAATTCCATTTAACAGTAACTAGATTTAGTCCCGTGTCAAATACATGGGGGGTTAACGACATTTTAAAAATAAAATGAATTATTAAATAAATGCAAATAAAATTTCTTATAAATTCAAATTTAAAAA
>JAOEHQ010046524.1:0-11480 GCA_025447715.1 Asclepias incarnata
TTGTTAAACTATTTTTTATTCAATAGTATATTAATAAAAAGATATTAATAATAAAAATATCAAGACATTAATAATAATTAAAAAAAAATACATTAATAATAAACTAAAAATACATTAACAATAATCCTAAAAATACATTAATAGTAAACCTAAAGTTACATTAATAATAAACCTAGATAAACCTTAAAAAATACTACTTAAAACTCCTCCTCGTCATTGTCATCTTTGTCTCCGGTCACATATTTCATGTTACGCTCCATCGCTCGCTTTTTGAGCGCTTGCATGATCTTGAGTTCTTGTCCCAAATAGCCATCTAGTTTCTTCCCTAAAATATTGAAGTCGTTTTGTTGTTGACGAAGAGTAGCAATACGGTTCATTGTCTCGTTCAACATGTCGATTTTGAAGTATTCGGGAAAGTAGCATTCTGGACCGTCGATGAAGTAATCACGCATTAGTTGTTCATTGGCTCCGCTTTGATCTCTAATAAGACACCTTCTTCTTCGTCTTGGTGCCATCGAGTTTTCCGCTTCATCGTCGGACGAATGAATGACTAAATTGATAGCTTTTTAAAAGATTGTGAAGATATCTGAGTCACTTTGAACTAGATGATGATGAATAATATAGGTGAAAGTGTATGTGAAAGTAAATAAAATGACTTATTAATAGAGGTGAAAATATAAAAAATGATAGAAGATGTGTGGCATTAATGATTTTGTACGTACTAATTTGATACATGTTTCTAGTAAATAGTCTAGTATACTTTCCTCAATATTGATAACACCTGCAAGTAAATATATAAACTTTTATGTATATATATCTATTAATAAAGTTACCTACCTTTAAAAAAAAAAACTTGGGCATTTTAAGAAGCTACTTCATGTCATGTATTAAATAACCTGAGACAACAAACCAACCAAAATACTTTAAATACAAAGTAGATAACTTTATTGAATAGATAAAGTTAATGTATATCTTAGTGCATGCGAAGAAACAAAGAATCATATCCTTTCTACATATTTAATAGATAGATAAAAGAATCATCTTCCATCTACATTATTTAATGAATATCTCAGATTATTAAATATTAGATGGACCATCAATTCACTAAAAACAAAAGAAAGCTAAGGATGTTAGACATCGGCAAAGAAACAAAGATTCTTGATGTAGTGATCGGCGCCGAATGGAGGAGGGGTGCTAGGTGCCGACAGCCAAGTAATCGTTCGGGGTCGGCGTTTTAGTTCCATACCATATGCTCTTACTATAACTTTATTCTTTTTATCATGCTACCCACTTAGAAAACAGTTACATATTTATATTTTTCTTTTGTTATATTAAAATAATATCCACGTAATATGGTGACTCAAATATTTTCAAACTATTCTCAATGTTCCTGACATATATGGGTCTAAACTTTTTGGTGGCTAATGATAGAAAAAACAAGTTGATATTCATTTTACCAACTTAACCACATTTAAAAAGTCCATGGTTAAACATCTAATCAGCTAAACGTTTCCTTAATTAAAATATAAAAGTTTGTGTTTTAAGGACTCTATTTCCCTGTCTCCGAGTGTGCGTTCAACTGAAAAAAAACTAGGAGCGTTAAGCCGTTAACTAGAAAAATTTTCAAGAAAAAAATGGAAAACGGAAAACATGTTCAAATGTAAATTTTTTTAAATAATTTTTATTGAAAACATAAAACTATGTTTTCTGACTTATAACTACCATTTAGAAAACTCATTACTATAGTTTTCTCAAAATTTTCCACTGCAAAAATGAAAAACTCAATTTGTTTTACAAACTTACTACTAAACGCGTTCAAAGGTTTTCTATAGTCAAAACCTTTTCATTTCCTGAAAAAATGAAAATGAATAATTAAAAAAACAATTCTGTAACTAAACACAACATGAAAATCCGAACTTTTTTTTTGGTATTATTTCCTACCCAAGAATAGTAAGCAAGGAGCTTAAGGATATGCACTCTCAAATATGAAAACCACTCTATATGTATTCTCATTTAAAAATAACATTGTTCAATGTTCAACGTTGAAAGTTTTATGTCTTTATGAATAAATTACTGAACTTTAAATTAAACTTAGACAACATTTATAAAAGCAGAGTGATCAGTTTAGTAGTCCCAAGTAATTTTAGTATAAACCTTACCAATTTTGTTCAACTAGATATCTAAACGCAGAGTGATCAGTTTTGAAGTTCTCTGTATCCAGGACCCAAATTATCTTGTGTCAATACTGAACCAATTCAGTGGTATGAACTGAACTTGTTTAGGAACAAACAGCTTTGACCTACACTCCTATACGCTTTCAGCACCAGCAAATTTAGCAAAACTTAGGGAGCGTAGTGCGCAAATTTTAGGATAGTGAAAATGGTGTTCAGGAATCCTTGAAGGAAATATATGAAGCTTCTCTGAGCATAACCAATACAAACACCACTATACATCCTTTTGGTATCACTTTAAAATGTTCACAACTCATTACAGTTTCATCACCGGCATATTGACTTTATGAATAAAAAACAGAAGGAAAGAGGAGAATGAATACACACGACAGTCAAACTTCTGTTTCATATAGCGCAATATACATCAAGATGCTAACTTTTCCGAAGCATCAACTTTTTGAGCTGAACACTCAACATATCATGCTCATGTCTCATTTTCTCTAGTAATGTCTCAACAATAAGCATCTCCTCTTTGAGATGGTCAATCTGTTTGCTTAATAATGAAACCGTCTCTGCCCTTCTGTCTATGCGGGTACTGCTCATCCAGGCAGTGTCAGAAACTATGTGGACAGTTTGCGGTCTGAGCAGCAGCACCACAATGCTTATCTACAAAAATTAATCAAAAAAGTGAACACTTATAAATTGTGTTTATTTAGCCATACTTAAAAAAAAAAAAAAAAAAGTAACTGGGACTTCATAAATATAGTGGAGCATACCTGCATGAGAAGGATAACCACAGCCAGGAGGATAACAACATAGGATGGGACACGGTTCTGTAACTTGACAGATGATATTAATTTTGAAATGGCATCTCTGACCAGGGATGCAGCAGTGGCAGAACCACTTGAAGATCCTTGTAATGATGTGCTGACAGGTGGCACTTCCTGAGACTGTGAAATCGTGTGTGTCATTGTCAAATCCCTCTCCTGAGGTGGCGTTTCTGATTGGTCGGAGGTTTGAACTCGTGCGTCCGCATTTACTTCAGTGATCAAGTTGGCTGAAAAGAAGCACCGACGAATGATAATAAAATATAAACCAAATTGGATATAAGCAATTGTAGTAGTTGCAATAGTTACCTTCTTTATCAACATTCTTCTGTTTCAACAAGCCATTTGCCTGAATGAAAATTATACTAAAAGTATCAGATGTTTGTGAAAAATAAATTGAAGTAAAATAGTGAAATGAAAAAAAAGGGGAAAAAAAGAAAAGAAAAAGAAAATACAAGTTCTATCCAGGCTGCAAAAGTATCTCGGCACTCGTCAACTGTAGCCTGCACTATTTTCCCTGAAAAAACGTAAATCCACCAAGTATCACAAAGTTACAATGAAGTCGGTTATAAATTAAAACCGACAAATAATCTGATGTTCCTTGATTTTTCCCCACAAGCAATGGAACCTAATGACACCTCTATAACAGCATAATAGAAGCAACTTCAATAATTTCATGCAAATAGGTAACTTTTTCTTTCATAGCATCCCCTTGATCTGTTGTTCTTATTGAAGAACAAAAACAAGAAAAGATGAGTAAATAAGCAAGCAAACCTTTCCACATCGTTTTCTTGATGAATGCGACATTCACATAAACTTTTAATGTGCAACTATTATTCGAGTCTGCTACCACATCCCATAGCCCCTGTAATATGAATTAAATAAGCATAATCACATTTACTATCTCTTAAACAGCAATAAAAACATATTGTACACTGTTTTCTGCACGTTAAAGAAAAGAGTACACGTCCTACAGCAAATAAACATATTGCACACTGTTTTCTACACGTTAAAGAAAAGAGCACATATCCTATAGCAAAGTACGTATTTAAAAACGATACAAAGGCAAAAATAACTCAAAGTGACAAGAAAAGGAAATTAAACTCCAAAAAGTATTCATGACGTTTACATAGTGAAATCAGATCATCATAAAAAAAAAAGGGTAAATGGGTGGGATCCCTCTGGTCCCATGTCCCGTCTTGGTACCCAGAGCGCATACTGCATAGAACTCATGCCTGGTAAGTCACTCACACATGGATCACAAGATATAGTTTCTCCACTTTGCCTTTGGCAAGTTTTGAACCTGTGACTTGCAGCCTTCATCTGTGAGCCCATGTGGTCACATGATGGCGGTACCACTCCATCTATTGATGGATTGGTAAATCAGATCATCATACAAGCATGTGTCAATATAATTATTAATCAAAATTCATAGAATTAGATCCGTTTAGATCAAATATATGAAATGCATACCTCCACAGTAAAGTAGTCTCCATAGGGAACATCACTGACCACTTGTGACGTCTTCACAACCAAATGACTGGCATAAGTTGAAGTTAAGAGAACAATCAAAATGATGCACAGAACTGTGTATATTTACACCAGACAGATATAAAAGAGTAATTTACACGACTTTGGACAAGTTTATACAAAAGATGCAAACAAACAAAATTGAATCCACATGGAAGAATCAACCTCTTGGGAAATGCAGTCTACCTGTTTCTGTAAACGCGATAGTTCTGCACTTCATTGCAGGTACCATATCTTGCACCTAAAAGGCAATCATTGTAATAAAAGAATTAATACACTACAACAAGAAAAGCTTAAGAAGAGCAATAACCCAGTTACACATACTGCTATGAAAGTTCATACCAAAATAAACTTTGATTGGATGCTGGAACCCAACTTCACGAGCATGCCCAAGTTGGTCATGGGGTTTCCATGTCGTGCACCGAAGATCTGAAAAGCAAAAAACATAAATGTAAATTCATTTTGAAATTCAGCGTCATATAATATCAAATTTCATGATGTCCGCCCCAAGCACCTTTATCTCCACATTTATTGTGATAAGATTCTAGAAAAGAGAGGGCGTCGTCTGCGAAAAAGAAACTAAAGAACTCATCCACCTTTATCTGCATAAGAGATAAAGTAATAAAAAAAAAATTCTAATGCATGCATGAGCAACTTTAGTTATTTTTAGCCAAAAAATAATACCGGAAATGTAGATTCTGCAGCCAGTATATAATCCTCAGAGACTGCACAGACAAAATTATGTTGAAGGATTAGATAAAGTACTTGGACCTATGAACTGCCCATTTCTGGGTGGTAGTGGTGGTGGGGATGTAGGAACAGGTTTCCAAAAATTAAGCAAGAAGATCAGAGACATGATACAGTATGATAACCATATAAAAAAGTTGGTAAAAGGTGCAACTATATTAACTAGATAACCAATCAGGCTCTACATATTAAAGATCAGTAAAATACTTCATGAAAGCAGACCAATTTTGTATTTTGATTCCCATTGTTAGCTTTGATTGACATATCTATAGGTTCATATCAGCTAACAAATTTATAACCAAATTTTTTCTTAAGTTAACTTGTGCTTACACCAAAAAAGAACAAACATGCCTCATATCGAGTAAGAGACATAGTTGACAAGTGTAATTCCTTGATCATCCTAAATAAGAACATCAATAAAAGACTAACCATCTGGTGCATCAACATCCTCAATTTCCCATGCTAAAGATTTTCCAGAAGATGAACAATCACCAGTTTGAGTGACGACATTATCCTCAGCTACAGGATCTTGCACTATAGATGATGTCAGCGGCACTTCAGCTTCAATGACAGGTGAACCGCTGGGATCTTCTGACGTATAGTAACCTGTGTTTCTGTTTCACAGAAAGGTCAGCTAACCAATGTGATTATTATATGAATAGAAAATTTGTTTCAATTCAGGACCATACCTGTTTGTAGTTTCCAGTTCTTCCCCTAGAGGTCTAGCTAGATCTGAATCTTCAATCGTGATGATTTCAGGCTCTTCATCAATCAACTCAGATTTTGAGTCCTGCAATCAATCAAAATAAGAAAATAAGATTCTCCAAAATGGATACTTCAATAAACAAAACTTTCAAAAAGTAAGAGAAAGAAGATAAGCAATTTTAACAACTAAAGATTATCAAACACATTAACAATATATCACCACTTGTAAGCTATGTTAAAGATGTAAAAACCTGCTGATCAGAAATAACTTTACTTCCATAACCATGTTCCATGCAACCATCATTAATGAGCTTAAAAGCTTCATCACGTGATAAGAAAGACGTAAAAAAGTACTGCAGAAGAAAGTTAAGATGTTAACACCTAATGTTTACACAAATGCAGATATTTAGCAGTTTTTCAATTATATAAGCAGTAAAAAAGAGACAGCAATGCAACCTTTTTTTCTGAAGCTATTAACTCTATGGCAGTGGGAAATATTCCTGCAGTCTTTGCTCTTTTTACCAAGGTAACTTCATCAAAAGGAATTATTTTCTGCACGTGAAGTTGTGAACAACCATTACTTGAATTAATTAACATCATGAAATAGGAAAATGTATCACAAGTGAGACAGATAGCTGATCTAGTAAAACTATTTACATATCATGAGACAAAATAACTCACTCCAACAATCTCCAAAAAAAAAAAGCGCTGAGAGATCATATATTCATAGTGGAGCAACTGGGTCAGTGATATGTAAGGGGAAATATCTGTGTAGCTCAGTGCATATATCTGTATCTCTTCTAAGTACTATGATAGTGTATTTTTACTTTTCGTAAAACAAAAATGTACCTTTACTAAAATGTTCATTATTTTACCTTCTTGGAAATACATAAATCAATTTTATAAATCCCCGCGTATTACGCGGGATATAGATCTAGTATAACATAAAGAAGCAATTATATGGTAGATTAGTTACTTCTATATAAAAGCACCAAACATTTTAGTTAATTTGTGCACTGCACGGATGTCCCAAAGGTCAAACGCATTTAATTACAATTTGCCCCCGTATGGGTAGTTGTTTCCTTATCATTTTCACAAAAAAACTTAGACTTGTAATGTTTGATTAGTTAGTAGCTTTATGAGTAAGTTAAAATGCTGAATTCAGTGCCAACATGCCAAATTGGTTATGCTTGGAACGTCGGCATACCTCAGTTGATACAGCATTTCGTATCCAGCTCAACCATAGAATTATCTCATATAAATGAAAGTAAGAAAACAGTAGCAATGAGCTCAAAAAAGTACCTTCGTCTCGAATCCAAACAGATTCGAGTAAAAGCATATGTGATGAACAAATAGATACATATGACCCTACAACACATCAAGTAAGAATAATCAGAAACAAAACAAAAAGAAAATATGCATACAAGTAAACTTTAGAATATGGGAAGGAGTTACAAATGTATGAAACTGTGAAGAATAGAATAGCATTTAAAAATCAACACTAAATAGAATAGCATTTACAAATGTATCATTCAAGCCACCAGTTGATACAGATGTGAATACTCTATCAATTTTACCAGAAGTGTCAAGAATAGAATAGCATTTAAAAATCAACACTAAACTAAAAAGGACCACTTTCAAACCTGAAGAATGAAATTCTCTTGCAATGCACAATTAAAATCTTGAATAAGAACCTATTATAAAGAAAAACAGAAGTGAGAAAAAAGATAGGTAAGAATACGCACTTTAAAGTTACAAGATAATTAAAAAATGGTAAATCACTAAATCTACTATAAAGATTCTTATATGCTACTGTGCTAGTCCAACAACAATGAGACATGCTTAAAGACAGGTAAAGATAGCGTCAATTAACTTAACGCCATTACAAGGAGCCAACATGTTCAAGATCTTAAAAGAGGCAAAACATTTCTAAGAATGGCTACTCATCATACACTTAAGACTGTGCTATCGTAACTAGTCTCAAAGCTCATTACATTGTACAAATCAAATAAATAAAAAATACATTTATATTTTCTAGATGTTTGTTAAAAGTATGAGATGTAAAGGGCTCTTCAGCCACCATGTTGAGCTAAACCAAGTGGACGACTGTACAGACACTCAGGCAACACAAAAATGATGGTAGATGACCTTCAACATATTCTAGCAAAGCGTGTTCCTAAAGAATCTATCATATCAGCATAAAAAGCCTTGCATCTAAAATTAGTTATAGTAGGCCAAAAGAACTGAAACCTATTAGAACATACAAAAGCTAGGTAAATGAACAAAGTTCAGTAACATGAATTGAATAATCCCCCGCTATCCTATCCTAAAGCAATCCTCATGATTTATTTAGTCATCCAAATTATCTCTTCGTTATTTCCACCCACATTAACCTCCCTATGTATATTTTTGGTTATACTCATCATGGGTGCATGTTATCATTTGATGGCCCCATGCTTTCTCTATACATCACGAAGGTGTTATTTGCTTTTTGTGAAACTTACCATTTTCCATCGATTGGACTAGGATCACACAAGACTCATAGTGTTTGACGACACTTTTTCTACCATGCTCTTACAGTATGGCAAACCAAAGCAACCCCTTTGCCTTACGTGAACCAGTGGCGAAGCTTCATCACAATCAGTGGGGGGTCGGGATCTAAATTTTTTTTTCCCTAACACTATTTTTTTCCTAACGCTATTAAAATGGGGGGTCGAAACCGAATATACCGAAATTTTTCTACACGAAAACTATATACCCCTACATCGCAAAAAAAAATTCGGGGGGTCCCCGGCCCCTATAAAGCTTCGCCCTTGACGTGAACAACTTATCAAAGCATTCCCTCTCCCATACTTGGACCTAGTTTTTGCTACCTTGTAGACATCATTATCCCCTCCATTATTTGCTATAAAGCCTCAAACAATATGTTTATACATCCAAATTATCTCTTCGTCAATTCCACCCACATTAACCTCCGTATGTATATTTTTGGTTATATTCATCATGGGTGCATGTTATCACTTGATGGCCCCATGCTTTCTCTATACATCACGAAGGGCTTATTTGCTTTATGTGAAACTTACCATTTTCCATCAATAGGACTAGGGTCACACAAGACTCATAGTGTTTGATGACACTTTTTTCCACCTTGCTCTTACCGTAAGGCAAACCAAAGCAACCCCTTTGCCTTACTTGAACAACTTATCAAAGCATTCCCTCTCCCATACTTGGACCTAGTTTTTGTTACCTTGTAGACATCATTATCCCCTCCATTATTTGCAATAAAGCCTCAAGCAATATGTTTATATCCTAAGCTGCCATATAAATGGTTCCCTAGAATCAGTCATTGGGGTGGTGTTTGATGCCCATGACCTTTTCAGTATCCAGCCTCTGATGAATTTCATGCATAATGATGTCCTTGTTCCATCAAGCACAAACCTTTGCAGAATGTTAGCATCGAACAGTTCACTATCGTAGTAATTATTAAACTTAGATTCTGTTTTGATTGAGGGTTTAGGTTCAAGGGAATGACAACAAAAATCATAAAAGGTGTTTGCATTATGGTAATGGGTTTGAGTAAAACAACAAACAAAGGTTTTAATCATTGGTTTTTAAAACCTCTACTACCTTTTCTCTCTCCTTTCTATTAATTTTTCATACAATCAATTTTTTTTTTCCTCCTAAATTTCTTTCAAACCCAAATCCATTACCAATCCCATTTGCAAACCAAATACTACTTTGACCTTTTAAAGCAGTAACCCTGTATCCCGAACTTGAAAAGTCAATATTCACTGGTCACTTTTAACATATTCCTTCTTCAGATTAAAATTTAGAGATAGTAGTATACACTTAACATTAGCTGTATTTTGGTTATGTTATTGAACACGTTGTTGTGTTTCAATAACTTCCTCTCCCCATACAGCAACATCTGATCCTTCTATTTCCTCCTTCCTCTTTCCAAAAGAGGGCATCTTGGTCATCCCTCAAATGTACCGTGACACCGTCTTAAGATTAACTAGATCATATTTTTGAACATCCTAAAGCCTGTTACCCAATGCATTATGATACACTGACAAACCTCCATCTGGCCCAAACCATATGTCACCATAACCACTTCAAACCAAACAAGATTTCACCATTTCACATCAGCAGAACAACCCCCCCAAAAAAAACAAAATAAAATAATTTGCTGCAATAGCAATTATATGTAAAAGGTATAGGTTAAAATTCCTATAAAATGCTTTTAGTTGCATCACCAAATCATGTCTCCTTCTAAGTAAATACACATACAAAATATCAGTTAAAAATTCAACGTTCTATTCATTTTTGCATCAAAATCATTATCTCCGAACCTAACACGAGTGAACTGCACCGGAATTCACTATCTGCAACACATACAGCCTTTATATAGGCCAACTATACCGAATCCCCAATAAAAGCAAATTATACATTGAATGTGACATGAAACTCTTATGTCCTACAATAGGCAATATAATCATCATGACATCATCATTATACCAATAATAACACGACTAAATGTGACATTGTGACTTCCTATCTTAATGGTTAGGGAGCCTATATTCATCAACTTACACATTAATTCCTAAAAATTTTAACGAAAACTATAGCTTCACTCGAATTTATACCATGCATCAAATAAAATCTATAAAAATGTTTAGAAAATTAAAGATTGGATAATTACTTCATCAGGAGGAAGACGAAACAGTAATCGATATTCTTCGCTCCTCAAAGATGGCTGTGAAACAATATCATCATTATCAATATCGATAATATATATGTATGTATATATAAAAAGGGTAAATCGTATGTATGTATATGTATTAACAGGATTAGAATATCACAATAAGTAAAATAGTCAACATGATCTTCAAACTCAAAATCAATAAATCGCACCTGAAATTCGAGTTGTCTATTAGGTTTGGGAGACGAACTAGAAACATCAACCGGATCCGCCGCTCCGGCGGAAGGAGAACCGTTCACCGCCGACGAATGTTCGTCGGTGGTAGTGAATGAATTAGTTGACGGTGATTTATCCATTGATTGTGACGGAGGTGCGGTATTGTCGTTAGATGAACTGGCCGTCTTCGCCACCGCCATGGCGGGACAGAGATGTTACGCCGTAAAGTGACGTGTTACCGGCGGCGATAGTGACTGGATGATGTGCCACGTCACGTGGTGGTTGTGTTTTACTTCACAGAGTGTTGACGTTGGAAGACGGGAAAGGAAATTTGTAATTTTGTACACGCTTTCTTTGTTAAAAATTGATTTTATTTTTTTGAGGGTGCAAATTGTTAGGTGCAGAATAGAAAGGGTTGTGAAGCTATCCCCATCTATACTCCTTTATAAAGATTATCCACTCTTCTTCTTTTAAAAATAGTTACACAAATGTTACTTTGGAAATAACCTAATTACCCTTAATGAAACTCTCTCTTTGGAAAGAGTTGTAAGAAATTACCCAATTTGCCCTTAATGAATTAAT
>JAOEHQ010046525.1:0-11478 GCA_025447715.1 Asclepias incarnata
CAAGATCTTATCTTATTTGTTTTACTTTAATACTTATTTTACAATAACCAACCCCTATATATATATATATATATATATATTTCAATATCTTTTTTTAATATCCAAAAATATCTAAAAATAACCAAAAATATACGATCTCGGATATTTCTTTTCTTTTTAATTCAGATATTTCGGATATCTAAAAATTTCGGATATCCGAACTTCGAATATTCGAAATTTCAGATTGGGATATTAAAATCCACTATCCGAAATTCGGATATCTGACTTTGAACACCCCTAATTTTACCCACACACAACGCACTGAATGACTTAACGGGATAAAAATAGCGTCCATTATACGGAGGGACGGATGGTGATTCAAAAACATAGTACAAAAACGGAAAAAAAAACATACACAAGAATCAAACATATTAAACGGACTAACCGTAGGGACGATTCGTGACATTTACTCCAAAATATTTTAACACTTACCTAGTTACATGTAGTTATATATATTTATATATGTATGTATTCGTTGGTTAATACTCAATTGAAAAATATTTGTTGAATAAATATATTAACGATATTTTGTTGCAAAGTTTTTATAAAAGAAAGTTAATTAAATAACAATGTTAGCATGATTTGCATGTGAAAAGGTTAGCATAGAAAATTAACAATGTTAGTGAAAAACATGATTTTTTGGGACCAAAATCTACCGCCACAAGAATCTTTATATATACTTAAAAAACAACACAATTGATCAAATCCTTTATTAACCAATCATAACTCTTTAATTTTTCAAATTAGTTTTTGCTTATGAATTTATTACTTAATTAAATAAATAATATTTATCATATATAATATATTAATATTTATAACTTAAAATGTATTATAGATAAACTTTACGAAGCAATTTACAAAACTTCACTCTTTTATTTTACCAAGTATTAAATGCCAACATGTCAACACAGAGTGAAAACCAGTGGCTCGGCCTCTGCTGTTGGGGTTTTTTCTCGAGTCTTGGGTGTCCGTAATTGGCTCGAGTTTTTTTCGAATCTCTTTTCTGTTCTTCGCAGTTCAAGTCTCAAGAAATGTTTAGTATCGATGGTATTGTTTCGGTCTAAACAAGTTGTATTGTATACTTTGTACTTTGGGGCTTTCTAGCATTTCGCTAGAAGCTTATTTATATATTTAATTTATTTGCCTTAAAAAAAAAAGTGATTGTATTGGGTTTCTAACCTTTTCTAGTCATTTCACCAAGCATTTTCAAGGGCTCATCTATCTGCGAATTCTTGCAATACCCATTCAATAAACTGTTGTAAGCAACAACATCAGGGACGATGCCTTTAAACACCAATGAATCAAAAACTGTCTTTCCTTTGGCCATTTCACCTCGTAGACAGTAACCATCGATAAGTGAATTGTATGTTACTATGGTAGACAGTAACCATCCATAAGTGAATTGTATGTTACTTTAGTCATTTCACCTCGTAGACAGTAACAATCGATAAGTGATTAGAACAACTTTCTTTTTTCTTTCAGTATATATAAAGATAAATAAGATTAAGATAAAGATAAAGATTATTAACTAAATTCTCAAAAAGTAATGTCACTTAATTATAGTATCTATATCCATACTTTTATACTGCATTATACAGTATTTGACTCTTGTTTTAAAATTTAAATTTTTAAGAATAAGAATTTTTCAACTCCATCATTGTATTTAATACTACATAATAACATTTAAAGCACTATTAATTAATCAAAACAAATTAAAATTAACTAAAACCAATTTTTATCAATGACACCAGATCAATTGGTTGAGGTATGAGGTTTTAACCACAAGTTAGCAAGTTCAACTCCTTTGAGTGAAACACTTTGCGAGTTTTTTTTTTGATGCTATTCTGCGGTAGCCGGGGCACGGTTAAAACACTCACGTCTACCCCGTATTAGTTGTTGTTCGAATCGTCATACCAAAAAAAAGAAAAAAAAACTAAAATAAATATTATACTTTTCTCTCTACATAATTAACATGAACCATTGTATAAAGTCGGTGAGCGTCGTCACCCCAACCTTTTAACCACGTATCATCATTGAACAAATTAAAAAACATCCGATTATTGTGCATCCATTCATACGGACACAATTCTAATATAACCTTAAAGTTAAAGGGTTCCGTTGCAATTTACTCTATATTAAAATTTGGGGATTTGAAATACCAAATAAAATTTTTTGGCTCCTCTCAAAATTACACTGTTTCACGGCCTCTTTTTCCGGCGAACATTCCCGTCGCCGGCAACATCTTGTCGTTTCCGGTATTAAGCACTCAACTTCATTACATACCCACATCCAGTTTCCATTCTTCAATACTTACACACTTGCTATTTTTAAACTGTGAATTTTTTTTAATATGTAATTTAGTTTTTAAAAGTAAATGTCTGCATATATATTATATTGTTATGAAATAAGTCATGTGGGTAACTTATATTTGAATTTTCTTTTTGAATGTGAGTTGATATTTGTTGACCAGATCCATTTTTGGGATGATTTTGGTTCACATTGAGTTAATTTATTTAAGTTTATTTTCTTAATATATATATATATATATATATATATAGTTTGTTGGGAAAAGTGTTTGAAAATGTATTAAACGGTAGTCCAAAGTTTATTATATGTATCCAACTTATAAGGATTCTATTGTTGCCATTCCCGCTTTAGCTGGGTGGTAGGGGCTCTTGTCTTTTGAGGAGTAGTCCAGGTTCAAATCATGGCATCGGTGGATTTAGTAATATATTGGGGTAGTTTAGGAGTAGAACTAGAAATAGTGTAACATTTGCCGTTAAAAAAAAGGCTTCTATTGAGTGTAACCAACGATAAGATATTGCTATTGTATGTATCTGGTGGTACTTTTTTCTGAAGTGACATCTATATAAATTGCTATGTGGCATCCATATATGTGGCCTCGTCAGTAAAAATACCACCGAATACATAAAATAGAAACTTTTTTTTTATTTTGAAAGGCAAAATAGCAACATTTTATGTTGGATATATACTATAGATTTTGGACTATAGTTGGATTCATTTCCAAACAATTAACCCTAGTTTGTTTTAGTGTATGTTGTGTGTATGCTGAATTGAAATCCGACAATCGCCGTTGCTTTATCCGGTTTTCGTCGTTCAGTCTATCTCTTGTTGCCTTTTCGTTATTCAACAACGTGTAGAAGTGTGCACTACTTAAATTACCATGTATGCAAGGGGCATAACCGCATAAAATCTAGACTATTTTATAACTTGTTCCCGAGATAGGTTATTTAGTATATCACTATCGGCTTTTAGTTTCTACTTTGCAATCCTATAGATGAAGTTGTTTTTTAGTTTGCGAGAAGTAGAAGTGTACATTTTAATAAATGAGTACTGAAGTTTTTCAAGTCCCAAATGATGAAGTCTTAAAACCAATACTGAAATCATTCGTACTCCAAAGTGGAAGTATAGTTTTAATTATAAATATTGATTTTACGTGCTAGTTGAGTTTACTATGTCATAATTCGACTTCTTCCCAGGATTGCATTTACATATGCAATGAAAGTGTTTTCTTGATTATTCAATGCTATAACATTGAATATATGACGTCATTTTTTGGTATGCGATTTTATATTCTTGTGAACTATTGTATAAGTGCGTTACTAGTGGCTAGTTATTGCTTGAAATGTAGTAGGTATCTTTAAGAGTTACATTGTAATCAATTCAGATACGCTTTTTTATTGGTAACTTGTTGACCAGTTACTCTACCCACCCATTTTCCACCTATAGCTCAGAAGCTAAAGGTTGTATGCCCATCTAATGAAATGTCATATATATATATATATATATATATATATATATATATATCGGATTTTCCTGCATTACTTGTATCCGTTTAACCCCTAAATGCTCACCAGAGTACATATGATCTGTCCGAAAACTGATTATACTGCTATGATAGTCTGTGACAAACCTTGATGAACCACTAACTGCTTTAAGTTTATAACAGGGTCAACCATAAGTAATGCTGTAATGCATTCAAAAGCTTTAGTACTACAGTGGCACTACTTATTTTGATATATACTGGTTGAGGCATCTATCAGAACATCAGCCAACTTATGGACAAGGATCACTTGCATGTTCTTTTTCAAATTGATAGCCATGAGCGAAAGTATCATATGGATAAGGAAGGCTATGTTGAGGTAGTTTCACATTCTCACTCTTTTTGAGCTTCTCTTTTGTACTGCTACATGTTTATGATCATGGCACTAAATATGCTATATTTTTCTTTGTTAGAACCTTGTACAGGTGAATTGTTGATGCATCAATAAACTTATTGTTTTATTTTTTCAGAAACATATTTATGAGAGAGTCCTAGTACATGGATGTATAAGAATGTAAATGAGAGGGATAATGAGAAAAAATATTTTAATCAATTTTTATGAAAGCTACTTAAATACCTTGATTAGTTTAAATGCATGATAACTGAATAGTCACTTTTGTCATTTCCACTCATAGAGGCAATATTGAAGGAATATATCGTTTGTCATCATTTTCGACACTATTTATTTACTAAATGTTTTGAAATATCGTTCAAAAGTGATGCGGGTCAACCCCACTTGAACCATTTTGACACACATGAAAAGGTTACCCATTTTGACATGTTATGGAATTTGCCGACCTCCCTAGTTTGCCGCCTTTAGGCAAAATACAAGTCTCATGGTCATACTAAATCCAGTAATGTAAATGCAGGCCCAGTTTCATCCATTTGAGCTATCTGTAATTGCAGGTTCCGAGAACCGAAGTTAAGAGCTCTATACGAAAATCGTCACGTTTACAAAGCAAAGGGAAATTGTCATCATGCTCGCCAGAGGCTTTCAGATCTTACCACAGTAGTGATAAGTATACAATAAAATCTTCCATTTCTGAGAGCAAGATTCAGGAAGAAAATAGACCTTGTTTTCAACGTAAAAATGAAAATAGTGGTGTATTTTCAGCTCACACTGCCTCCATGAAATCTTCTACAGTAGTGCCATCTTTTAAATATCATGTTCACGCAAGAGATGGTATTCAGCTTGTTGTTGATTTGAATGTTAAAGTATCCGATTGGTTGAAAAGTATGGAAAACGAAGTTTGTGGATGCCAAAATAATCTGAAGCCTGGATATGAAAGCTTCCGGAAGGAGGTTGAATGTTTAGGATCTAGAAACAATCTCAAGTTTAGCTCACCTGGCAAAACTACCACTTCGGATACTAGCGTTTATGTTGAAAACAAATTTTCACTTAACCTACCGAGTGTAGAAACAGAGAAATCTCTGACTTCAGCTGCAGAAAAGGAAGTAACTACTGTAAGTGGTTCAAAAGGTTGTTTGTCAAAGGTTGACAAGAGATCAGAGCTTGTAAGTGAAAATTCAAAAGTACAGGAGATTGGCAGTCCCCCTGAAGCAGAATGTCCAGAAAATGTAGTGTTTACATCTGAGCAAGTTCAGTTTTCAGACTTTTCAAATCACCACAAAGGCTCAGTATGTTCTACAACTGGAAAGATATGTTCTGAAGGTTTGTTAACCAGCACTGCTGAGGCTAATCAAGTAGCGGGTGATAACCACAGGCATTCAAAGGTGAGTATATGCTCGATTTTTGGTTGCAATGTGCATATTTTGGTTACAGTTGTAGGTATGTTGTGTTATGTTGCATATATTGGTGAAAAGCAAACAGTATATTGCATTTTCTTGCAATTTTCCTTCCATTCCACTTGGGGATTTTCGGATTTTCATGCTGAAAGTGTTTAGCAATAATTAGTTTCTTGTCTTCAGGTTATTTGGTTCATCCAGGCATCGATAAATAATTTGATTCTCGATGCATCAAAAATGATTGTAAAAGGGTAGAATTAAACTACTTATACATCCTTATTTAAGTTATTGCCAAACACTAAAACTTCAAGCAGCTCACCCCATCTGATATATGATTTTGATTATTCAATATCAGATATTCTGTTTTGAGTATTGATATCTTGTTTAGAAAGGACTATAAATAACATGACCACTATTTCATATGCAGGAAAGTACTAATTCTGCTGAAGGAATGCAAGTTTCAGGGTAATATATTTGTCAGAATAGTCTTTCTTGTCATATATACGTACCCGAGTATTTAGTAATCATGTTATCTTTTTTATGTATAACAGCAGAGACAAGAGGGTATTTGAGACATCAGCATCTAATGATGGGCCTAAAAGAAAGAAATGTGACTACGAAAGTAATAACATTCATGGTCAGTCCCATGCAAGACGTTTGAGAAGCACAAAACTGTATGGTGGGCAAATCTTTGAAAGTGGTGGACGTCTAATTCGGCGATCCTCGCGTCTACTTTCTTAGGTTCTTTCATTTCTTGGTATCACTAGTTTCTTAATCACGCAAATTTCTTATCCATGTTTATTTAAGTTAGTTATGCCCGTCTGTTGTATTTATAATGTATTAATTTATAACATCAACCAAAATATCTAGTTAAAAGGAGTCCAATTGAAGAGTACAATCACCATTTGGTCATAACTAGTTTAAGCTAGTCTAATAGAAGGAGAAAGTAGAGGTGTAGATTTCTATCTTTTTACTTATGATTCAATCGATTTGGGATATGGACTTATGGATTATCCCTAGCAGGTCAAATGGGTCAAACCAACAACGACGACGGTACCCAATCCCTGCATAAGCGGGGTATGGGGTCAAATGGGTCAAACCCGTCCTACCTGAAATTTATTAATCTATTTTATGCTCTTAGCTGTTGAGCCCGGCTTTCTAAGTTACCGAACATCTGATCTATAATAAAGCTATTATTTTTGGATGTTACACCTATCCTCAAATAAATCCGAATCCCTATAAATGGAACCCCTTTGCCAGATGACCACACAAAATTTATAGATCCCTATAGTGCCAAAAATTGGCCATTTTACTGATAGCAGTCACAAAACATGAAATTGTACTTGTTTCAATCATCTGTCTTTAGTGAGTTAATACTATGTGGAAGTTGTGTTTTTAGCAAGCCAGGTTTCTTTGTTACTTCAAGTTTTAAGCTGATTTATCTTTCATTTTTCTTGTTTTTTCAGTGAGGAGGCTACATTTATAGATAACAATCTTTGCAGATATATACGCATGCTCCAGGTTAGGCTTGCAGATTACTGTAAGTAGAAACATATAGATGTCATTTCTAAGTTTTATATTTTTGTACTCGCATTCTATGTTTTATGCTTTGTGCTAATATCAATGATGAACTTCATATCAGCTTTCTAAATCTTGAATTTTGTTGTGCAGGCTTTTACACATACTATAGACGGAATTTATTGAATTTTAGCAGCTCAACTTATATTATAGTTTTGTTTTTTGTTACACCAATAATGATAATGACATGTTTCATCACTTTCTTAATGATCTGCTTTGGAGTACTATTTGTGCTTGTTCAACTTTTATGTTTGGTTGGCAAAAGTATAATTTGAACATGGATGAGAGACTTATATAAGTCTTATGGGTGTGTCGGATACAGATACAAATTGCATTCGACTTCTTTTTATTCAAATAACTTGAGCTGTTCTCAAATAGGAAAATACATATGGTTTGTTATGGAAAATGAATTAGCATGTGGTTATCTGATAAGGGCATGTGTGTTTGTATAGTTGTAGCCTGCCAGGGGTGGAACCATGTAGAAACCAAGGGTGGCCATGGCCCATCCCAAAGTCCATTAACATGTTCACAATCACATTGATTATATGATAAATTGTTATAAACTAAGTCGGCCCACCTAAAACTAATAGCATTGGCTACAACTTGTAGCCATACTAAATGCATCATAAAGTTTAAATTTTTTACCCAATGCGACACTTTGGCATGATTGCTGTTTTTTGGGTTTTAAAAGAATATTAATTGACGCTAAATGTAATATGAAAATTTGTAAGTATGCTGGCTTAATTATAAGCCAAAGGATATTATACGTAATCTTCCAGAGATTAAAAAGATTGACATGGTTTGATTATTTTGATTGTGAACAAAACTGGACCAAGTTGTAGAACGACTTTTAGGATTTTAGGAGTGAGCCCAACAAAATATAGTTGGACCAGCCCAGACTCTTTGCATTTGAGTTTTATTTTTATGGGATAAGAAAGAAAATGATAGAAAATTATCTTCAATCTTCATTCTTGAGTTTTTTTTAATGAGATAGGAAAGGAAAGAAAATGATAGGAAAACTTGAGGGTTTTAAGTCCTAAAGTTTTCCTACCAATTTGGTATGATTTGGATGGAAAGGAAAGGATAGGATATGTAAAATTACTATTCCATCATTTAATTTACATCTAGTTATTTATATAAAAAATGATACATTTGTAAAATTATATCTATTTTTCTTTTCCTTTCTTTTATTTTAAACTCAAAAATGTAATTAAGTCTTTACTTTCTTTTATTTTTCTTTCAACTTGAGAATACATTTTATATATATAATTTTTTTTCTCTTTCCTCTTCTATCTAATCTTATTTTTTCTTTTCCTTTAATTTTAAACTCGAAAATAGAGCAAGACCTATAAAGTTTAAGTCCCAATTTAATTTCATTAATTCATACCCATGTGACCAAAATTAATGGTGACAAAAAGTCGGACTTAAACGCCGTTCAGTTCGAAAACAAAATCTCAATAGTGCCAACGTTAAAGTTCATTTAAAGTAGTCAATACTACTTTTTAAAGAAATAAATTCTTTAAAGAAATAAATTCAATGATTCAATCTAGGTTGTCAATGGGTTCCGGTTTGGTTTGGCGGATTCGGGTTGACAGGTTGAAAATCTCTGACCCTAACCCGACTCATTAAAAGTTTCAGATCAAAAATTTCGAGTTGACTGGGTTGGTGGGTTGATTTCAGGTCATATGGGTTGTGGGTTGGCGGGTTGATTTCAGGTCAAATGTGTTGTGGGTTGTCAGGTTGACGGGTCAAATGGGTTGATGGGTCGACCTATTAAAGAAATTATATAAACTTAAAATATTTGCGGGTTGACGGGTCGACTTATTAATCCAAAAGATCAACCTGACCAGAAAAAAATCAGGTTAGTAGGTTGATGGGTTGATGGGCCGAGGTTTCACAACTCTAACCCGGTTTTTTAGGGTCTGTTTCAGGTCGGATTTCAGATTGGGTCAAGTATTGACAGCCATAATTCAATCCAGTTGATCTTATATATAAGGATAAAAGTGAGACAATGAGTAACAATTTTTTATTTTTTTTAACGACGATAACAATTATATAAAGTAAAGTTGTTATACTGAAAAAATTATAGATATTGTAAGACCATGTTAAACTCATTTTTCAGCTCAATAATTATACACACAAAAAATTGAAAACTAAAATTTACAATGTTCTTAAAAATCCCAAAACACTTCATTATTTTTGGGGACTTTAATTCGGTCTGTTGTGCGGATGAGAGGATGGGATCTCTTTCTGCCAAGCAAATGCTTCTATCGTTTTATTTTTGATGCTGAGTTAGTTGATGTGCAAATGGGGAAGTACAAATTTACCCGTATGAGCCCGAATGGTTCGATAGGTTTTTAATTTCCAGGCCTATTTTAACGGTGGTGGCTAATATTAAGGCTATTGTGTTGGATAGAAATGTTTTTGATCATCATGCTATCTTACTTTTCCAACAAGTGATTGACTATGGCCCTATAACTTTCAAAGTGTACAACTCGTGGAGTAAAATTGAGGGATTTAGTTCGGTAGTTTCTGAGTCTTGGAAATCTTCTATCACCTGGTTGTCCTATTTCTCAATTTCGGAACAGATTAAAATTCTTGAAGGGTGATTTAAAATTTTGGAAGAACAATGTCAACAATAAAGTCGAATTGGCTAGACTTCGTGATGATTTGGTTGCTTTGGATAAACAGCTGGATAATGGTGGTTTTGATGATACTGTTGCGAGAAAATGGATTGATACTTTGCATGAAATTCTGAACTTGGAAAATGGTGAGGATTTAGACATCAAACAAAAATCTAAGGTCACTTGGTGTGTGGAAGGTGATGAGAATTCTCATTTCTTTCACTCTTATGTTAATAAGTCTCGGAAAAATCTGTCAATCCACGGTACTAAAAAGAATGGTGTTTGGTTAGATGATCCTGACAGAGTTAAGAATGCTTTTGTGGATCATTATGATAGGAAGTTCAAGAGATGTCCTTATGTGAAATTAACATCAAGGAGTCAGTTGTTCAAATCGTTGTCTATTGAGCAGGTGAATCATCTTGAAAGAATGCTGACTGAGGATGAGGTTAAGGCTACTGTTTGGGAATGTGGTAGTGATAAATCTCCCCGGCCTAATGGTTTCACTTTTGCTTTCATTAAGGAGTCGTGGGATCTCTTTAAAATGGATGTGATTAAGTTTGTGCAGCGCTTCTTTCAAACAAGTTTCCTCCCCCTGGTGGTAATTCTTCTTTTATTACTTTGATCCCGAAAGTTCTGAACCCGTTGACATATGAGGATTTCCGACCGATCAGTCTTATTGGAGTACAATATAAAATTATTTCTAAAATTTTAGCAATCAGACTTGCTAAGGTGCTTGATTCGGTGGTGAGTTATATTCTATCGGCTTTTATCAAGGGGCGTAACATTCTTGATGGCCTTCTTATTCTCAATGAGAGTCTTGAATGGTTTAAAAAGAAAAAGAAGAAAGCGATTTTCTTAAAGTTGGATATTGCTAAGGCCTATGATTCCTTTAACTAGGATTATTTATGTACTGTTTTGCGATTTATGGGGTTTGGGAGGAGATGGATTAGCTGGATTTCTGCTTGTCTTCACTCTGCTAGATCCTCTATCCTTGTTAATGGCAGTCCCACTAAGGAGTTTGCTTTAGAAAGAGGTCTCAGACAAGGTGATCCAATGGCACCTTTCCTTTTCATTCTTGCTATGGAAGGTTTACATGTTGTTGTGGAAGATATGAAACTGTCAGGAGAGATTCATGGTTTAAAGGTTGGTAATCTCTCCCTATCTCACCTTATTCATGCTGATGATGTTCTTTTCTTGGCAGATTGGTCCGAAGAAAATCTCATTAACATTAAAACAATCTTTACCTGCTTCTATCTCTCATCTGGTTTGCGGATCAATCTTCAAAAATCTAGATTATATGGAGTCGGTGTTAATGGGGTCAAATCTAATCATTTTGCTAGAATTATGGGATGTGGAACTGGTGTTTTTCCTTTTTACTTATCCGGGTGTTCCGATTGGCGCTAATATGAAAAGAATGGATTCGTGATCTCCGGTCGTTGATAAATTTCAAAAAAGACTATCTAAATGGAAAGCAAACATGCTTTCTATTGGTGGACGATCAACGCTAGTTTCTTATGTTCTTGGAGCTGTTGGTACTTATTATATGTCTGTATGTATTTCGTCTTCCTGTTGGTGTTAAAAAGAAGCTTGAAGGATTGCGTGCTCTTTTTTTTTTTTTTTTTTTGGGGGGGGGGGGGGGGGGGGGTG
>JAOEHQ010046526.1:0-11478 GCA_025447715.1 Asclepias incarnata
CGTCCAACCCTTTCCAAAAAACGACGACAATCGACACGACGAGATGGACGACGGGGTGCTGCCAATCATGATGAGAAGGACGAGATTTTTGACGAGCATGATGAACCGGATAGGAAAGGGCCTAAACATCAAATCCCATAAGTAGCCAAAAAAAGATGTATGAGGCTAACTGAAGTTACCATGAGGGTGGTTGCCCTGTTGCCAATTGTAACGCCTTGAGCCCTACAGACAAGTTGGCCTAATATGATCGTAATAGTCTAGAACAACACTGAAATGCATTAGTTCATAACTAGCTAAGACTTATGGGATACTATGGAGAAAACTGTCCAAATAAAGAATTTTACTTTTGACTTTGCATTGTATAAAAACCAGATTGCATATCTTATCTTTTTAAGAGTAAAAAAAACACCCAGAGGCCTTCAATGTATTGTTAAAAGTAATGTTGTTGAATGAGTGTATTACGAATTACGATTGTGTATGAAAATTTATGAATTCGCTGCTACAAAAGCTTACCGGTTAACATGCATTTCAGGGAAAGTACATTAAATAGCCTGAAAACAGAGGTACCATCATCTGTGAATGGAAATTTTAGTAATCAGTGAGGCGAATTCTGGTAAATTAAGATAAAACTTATAAAAGGTCTAACTAAGGAACGAGTACGACTATACCTGAGTTAGAATAGTGTTTGAACAGGTATGTTATTTTATCTTGTTTTGTTTGTTTATATCGACTTATTATACCAATTAACTCTCATTTTGGTTCCTTTTGTTATTAGCATTCTGTCATCCTATAATGAAGATCGATATAACAGTGCAATAGAGGCTCATTAAAGAGTGCTAATATACTGATACCGATAGTAATTAATCTGTAATCTATAAGAGATCTACTAGCATGAAATCGAACTTACCTCAGTCAAGTAATGATGTTGTCGACGATCACCCTTCCAATATTTGAAAAATACAGACATGTTCACGTAAGGCAACAATGTTTTAGAGAAGCCCAATTCAAAGTAGGTCGTTAGCCGATTCGTAAGCAGGTAGAGAGCGTAATAGCTTAAGGCAACAATGTTTTAGAGAAGCCCAATTCAAAGTAGGTCGTTAGCCAATTCGTAAGCAGGTAGAGAGCGTAATAGCTTAAGGATGTGTTTGGTATGGAGCTTATAAAAGGGTATGAGAGCGCTTATATTTTCAAACACTCATGCTCATAAACTTGGTTTTGGCTAACAAAATTTTATAGGAGCTCATGAGAAAATAAGCTTATAAACAGTTTATAAAAATAGTTTCAGATTATGAAAAGTTAAAATATCTAAATACTCCTTAATGAATTTTATTTCACATTTTGATAATTATATATTTGTTCTTTTATGTCGATTTACATTTATAACTAAGCTCCATTTTCAACTAGTTTTTAAAACACACCTACAAAAACAAAAGTCTTCACCACAAGCTCCAAACAAAGTTGCACTTACAAGCTCTAACTACCAGCTACCAGCCTACCACATCCAAGTACAAGTTCCAATTCTGGCTCCATCTAGTTTTTGCCAAACACCGGGGCGGATTTGAGCATGTGCAAGGTGTTCAATCGCACAAGGCCCCTAATTTTTTTAGGGACCCAAAATTGCAAACTTGTAGTACTTAATCCATATGGGGGCGGATTTGAGCATGTGCAAGGTGTTCAATCGCACAAGGCCCTTATTGATGATGTGGCAACTAATATGGCAGTGTATGTCGCTTCTTGATCCAACCACATAAATCTATTATTATGCTGTAATTTTACTTACCATTTACTTGCATTGCTCATGTGAACCTTGGGACTGTTTTCCACGGCACCTTCATTATTAATAATAAAGTTATTGGCTATATAGAACTCAATGCTTGTTGCTAGTTCACTTTGATACAAAAGCATTTTGGCAAAATAATCTAATGTAAACAAAAAATAATGACCTGAAATTCGGCCCCAATTGTTATTGATCTCTTATAAGAAGTTGAAGTAGCTTGATCAACGGAATTGAGATAGAGGAGAGTCCTAGAATGACAAGAAATTAGAACAGGGTAAATGTTGTGGATGACAATAGAACCTGACATTGCTACGAGGATTGTTTTCATTTCAGCTGTGCTTCTTTCAAGAAATAAAATGGTTTATTGCTGCTAAAAAGGCTATAAAGTTGCCATTTGTTTGTTCCTTGCTTGCTGCAGAGATGGACTATGTTTTGAGATATTGTATTCAGACGTCTTAAGAGATGTGGGGAGTTCCAATTGATTATAGGTTAAAGCTGTGTGGGTATACTTCATCAATATATTGAGGTTTCTGCTATCATCATTATTAAAGACGGAAGAAATGCTTGTTAGGATCACTGTTTTACTAGCCTACATTAATAAAATCTGGGGTTCTCAATACTCAAAACCAACCCATTTGACCCGAAACCAACTTGTCAATCCATCAACCTGTTTGACCCATTATTAATCAGGTCACACGGGTCAGGTCCAGGTTAGTAGATCACGAGTCAGGGTTGGAATTTCTAACCATAAACTTTTAGTAGGTCAAGTTAGGGTTGAAAATTTTCAACTCACCAACCCAAACCCGATCTAATTAACAACCCTAATAAGATCCAAAATATATAAGCCCACGTAGAGTTCCATTCTATAACCAATTGATGATAAGAGGAAGTAACTCGTCCAGCTTATATATGTTGACATTGGAATCTTACTTTTACCAATGGGGTTTCAGATTTGCACCAAACAATCTTCCCACCAAATTCAAATACCATATCACCATGCATCCCCTTTAAAGATAGTCCATGTGATTTAGTTATCATATACCGCCATTTTCATCACGGAAACAAGTTGTCGAAAGGTCAGAAAGACTTTCGAAACCATGCATCACCATGGATCTAGATGGTGATCACCAGGGGCGGTATTAAAGGGTGGGCAAGGGGGGCAAATGCCCACCCTAAAATTTAAATTTTGCCATGTATTTTTAAAATTTTCATGGATTTTTTAATTTTTCCTATGGGTTTTTAAAATTTTGCCCACCCTTGGATTTTTTTTTCATGGATTTTAAAATTTTGCCCACTACCGCCCCTGGTGATCACGTCCATACACGAGTGGGCTAAGATTGTTTTTGCAGTTTGCTGATATTTAAGGTAAATTGAAAGTAGATTGTGTTGGCTTGATTGTCAAATAAATATGAGATACAGAAACAAAACAGGTGTGAAAGGAATTTGAGTTAAAAAGTCTAACTTTTGACCTCCTTGTTTTTGTAGGAAGAATGTGAGGGAACAAAATGTAATGTCGGACTGCCCGGACCATGAACTCCCAGTTCGGTTTAGTCCAAGTTTAGTAACGAGCCGGGTTGAATGTTAAAACCCGTGAACCGACTTTTTCACTTCCTCAGGAACATCACTTTACAGTTATATTAATTGAAATCTTAGTTATGGTTGAGCATTTAAGCACCATTACTTCAATTGAGACTACTATGAACAGAAATAAAGTTGAGTTGCACAAGAAATTCGATTCAACTTATGCTCTTGTATTAGCATGCTTACTTTCAGATGGTCATCTGTACAATCATTCATTTGTAGAAAAATAGTTAAATCCAGAAAACATGACAGTAATATACTTTTAGCTGAATATGTGTTAGGGAAGACTGAAATCAACGTTTAAGGGTCTATGTTGTATAATAAACTATAAGTTAAGAAACAACTTACCAGGTAACCGCCATAAACATAAGAGCAATCAACAATCTAAAGTGAAAACGGAATATTTGAAATAAAAATCATACTCCATCAAACTCTTTATGGCAATCACGCCATTGATTTACAACATGATCGAATAAAAGACTGCAAAAAATTATGAAACTTCCGTAAGTGCAAATGCGAAAAATAACGAACGTTCTTCATAACAGTATTTGTACTTCTGAACATGCATAATGACTCGGGTTTATGGGTTTATTGTGGTCAGGACCGAACTGGACTGAGGACCAGATTTTCTCAAAATAAGTCCCGTAAACCAGACCAATGTATTATGGTTTGAATCCGTTTCGGGCTATTTCTGGGCCGGTTTTCTGGGTTTCTCAGGCTGGCCCGTATTCTGATTAGTCCTAGTTGCAAGCGGATAGAAAGTCGTCCAAAGTGCATATCTAATGCCTAAATTAGTATTTCAGTGACTACTTCATTTCTAGAACGAAAGAGAAAGTGTTTGAAGTCAACCCCGACCTGTTTCAACCCATATCAAAATTCGTAAAACGAAAGAGGAAGTGTTTGAAGTCAACCCCGACCTGTTACCCAACCCACCCAACCTGCCATTTTGCGACTTCTAGTTATACAAAAAATACATCCACGTCTTCTCCTGCATAAATTATCTGTATCAGACCAAATACATCAAGTTTCACACACCAAATATACGGAAAGAACTTCGAAGTATCTGCAAAAATAGGCATTCTTATGCACTACTATAAAGTTGAACATACCTCTATTGAAAAATTGTAATGACAGAAAAAACATTGATATGTGTATAACATATAAAGATCATAATTTATAGGATGATTTTACTAATAAGTAATAACCGCCTAACTCAGTCAAATATCCTCTCCCCGGTTGAAAATAACAAAAAGACAACCGAACTTAAAATGCAAAGCAATCCTGGAATGAAAAACACTGCTCTCCAGCTATCCGGGCTCGAAAGATCTGAATCTGTAGCCTTGGCAGCTTCCAAAAGCTGACCAGTTAATCCAACCCCAATAATTCCGGCTAAAGTGCCAGCAGTGTTAGAAACTCCCATCACAATACCAGCATACCGAGGAGCAATATCCATGTGATTCACAGCAAACCCGGCTCTTCCCAATGCCAAAAACCCAAGAGCCAACGAAGAACATAGCACCACACCATCAGGTGTTCGAAAATGAGGAATTGCAATCAATGCAAAGGAAGAAACCACGAATCCAACTGTATTCAATACCTTTCTTGCTTTTGTCACGGACATAATTTTTTTAGTAATGACGTGGTCGGCAATCACCCCACCAATGTTTGAAAATATAAACATGTTCAAATAAGGCATCATTTTAGAAGAGCCCATATCTTGAAGGCTAGACTGGAGACCTAGTTCAAAGTAGGTCGGTAGCCAATTCATAAGCACGTATAGAGCATAATGGAAAGTGAAATTATTAGCAACAATAGCCCATACAGGTAAGCTGAGAAAGATTTTTCTCCATGGGATTTGACTAGTTTTATCGTTTTTAGTCTTTTGATTTTGACCATCTTTAACTGGCAGTAAAGACTCACCAAAACCAGATGCAGCGGCTTTTGGATGCTGTGAGCGAGGCGGATCACTGGCACAATTGAACCAAAGAAGAGACCACATCCCACCTAAAGCCGCTTCAGCAAGAAATACAGATTGTGGACCTTTAAACTTTACAAGGCTAGGAAGCAGAAGCATACCCATGGCTGCCCCTAGGTACATTCCAGACGTTGTTAAAGAAACAGATCTTGAACGTTCATGTGGTGGGACCCACTGAGCTAAAACGGTGTGGATAGATGGGAAAATAAACCCTTGTGCTACTCCCACAAGTAATCGAGCTATTACTAGGGTAATCACTCTGTTTGGATCAAGTGGTACTAAAGCACAAGTTAGAGACCAAAGTATAAACGAAAAAAGGAGTACACGCCTTCCACCTATTTTCTGAGCTGCCCAGCCACCTGGGACCTGCGATAAAGCATATCCATAATAGAATGTTGAAAGGATAGTGCCTTTGCTTGACTGGCTTACTCCTTCTGCATCAGCAGCAACTGTATATGCTATTGAGAAACCTACACGTTCTATGTAGCATACAGAGGTACAGATGAAGGTTAGAATGACAATCAAATAGCGTGTTGGGATCGTTTTTACGCCCATTCTTTTAATTGGGCACTGAAGACATGCACTTGTTTTACTCCACTTTGTTAATATAGCATCATATATTACTGTGGTCGATACTCACTTGATAACCAATATCGTGTCAAGATGTATGACACCATATGCACCTGCAAGGATATACAGATTATAAGTATATTTGGTATAGTAAGTCTATATAAGTATCAAGCATAAGGATTAAACAACCATTGCATAATGTCATTATATGTTACATCCCCTATCCCTCCTGATCAATCAAATGTTTTTTTTACTATCATCCAACTATGCATGGTTATACCATTAGCACCTAGGAGGGAATTCCAAAATATTTCATGATTCACGTTGAAAACGATAAAATAACCAAGGACAATGCTTCAGAATGGACAATTTACTGTCTTCGGTAAATTGAAAGTTTAAAATGCAGAGGTGTTTCATACAAAGCTGAAGAGTGTTAGTTCAGTTATTATGTACAATATACAAAAACACTTTGGTTCGCATCTAAGTACCTAACTAAGTAGATAGATGAAACAGGTGATTTTTATCTAAGAATATAGGAGAAGTGTTGAAATTGGAGGAACTATAAGCATATTGATCACACGTATGGAACTCTTCAAAGCAGAATATTAGGCACCAAAGTTTTTACCTTTTCAGTTTTTCAAAGCCAGCTAAATAAAACTTAACAACAAATCTACAAAACCAGGTGATCAAATAACAAACAAACATAATATGTACCTATTTCTAGAAGAAAACCAAATAACCTTTTTGAGATTTAGCCTAAATTGTCAATAAATAAAACTTCCATAAAAACATTACCCAAAACAATAATAGATTTTGCTAACCATAAAGTAAATAGGTAAACAGATGAGGTATTCCCTATTCTGATTACCCAGTGAAGGAAAGTCTTTTTTTTTACCGAGATGTACGCGGCCTAACAGGGTATTCCTTACGGTTTACGAACCTTTCCCTGACCACCTCCAAGATTATACTTAGCGGGACCTCTTGTAAAGAAATCCAAAATGTTAACCACTAGACAACTTTGGAGGTGGTTTTCTAACCAAAAAATGCTGTACATAAAAATAATCGTAGTAAAAATAATCTGTACAACATTTTTTAGAGCGGTTAACAAATTCCAACAATAATTACTACTAAAATAGTAACAGTAAACTAAAACAAATAGCAATGCAGCAGCATGGTTATAATCAAAATCAAAATTAGAAAGAAACTAAAGATCATTACAAAAGCATCCAACAAGATCCAATTACCTGAAATGGAAAGTTTAAATCTTTGTTGTTGTATTGTTAAGATCTCAATTGTTTTAAAGAATAAATTTTGTGGGTATTTTATGAATTGAAATTTGATAGCAGAATGAGAAATTTAAGGGGTGTTTGAAGAAATGTATTTGACAAATAATATTGTTTTTCAATTTCAATTTTCAAGAAGTGTGACATTTGTATTGTAATATGATAGATGGAGTCAAAGAGTTAAAAAGTCAACCACTGGATCCAGAACCTGGACTTGCGCAGCCGGATCTCAGATTTTGTTTAGTGTTTGGATTAAGTGGGTGAATTTTTTATATATGGGCCGAAATGAGATGGACTCGGTTAAGTTGGACTCTTAATATGGATAGTCTTTGTTTTTTTAATGCACTTCTTTTTTCTTTTTCTTTTTCTACTTTAACAAAACTAACATGGTGTCTACTCTACATAATGAAACGAGAGTAAATACTTTCAATTAATGGCATGTAACGACTTTTTATGATGATTCTTGTAGGTGATTTAATAGTTGAAAAGATAACGTAATTTGCTATATTACTTTTTTTGAAAAATAAAATTTTTTAATGAAAAAGTTATTTTATGAGTATTTTAAATTATAAGAAGTTTTATTTGTTTTGGGAAAGACATGTTTGAGATTTTCATAATTAAATTTTAAAAAAACTATATGTTATAATATACTAAATGAGTGAATTACATAAATGAAAAGTTTGACTAAATAAATTAGATATTAATTAAGATATAATCTGTAACAATATATTAAGTATTTCGCATATCAAAAATTTAAGTAATTCAACTACAGCGTGCTTCAGAATGTGCACACTGAGCAGATTAAAATTAAAGGTAACTCTATCTATCTAAAGCAGAAAGTTGTGTATATTTAAAAGCATGTAGCATAAGTCATCATTTAGTCATTTAAGCATTAGAAAAATTCAAAGAAGTAAAATATTTTCTATTTACCGTCCAAAAAAAAATATTTACTATTTAATAAATAGAACAATAAATGTATAGTATTTTTTTTTTAAATGGCAAATGTATAGTAGTTACATATAACTTTTAAAAAATCCGTTTCTTAACAATAAATTACTTATAATTGTTTTCAAACCAGTTTCCTAGTTTCAAAACTCACAAATGATATTTACCATTTCGCTTTTGTTTTACCTTAAAAGTCTGCATAATTACACGGATTAATAACCTAATATTCACCATTTAATTAACTTATAAGTTTTAAGTTTTTATAAAATTGCTAACTCGATCGCAAAGATCGTATCTTAAACTCAAGATTTGGAACCATGTTACGTAAAACTAAAAATTGAGGAAGCGATATACAATCCATGTCACTTCTTTGTTAGATATTCGTTTTTATTTTTATTTTTTTGCAAAAATACATCTAATCTTTTATTTTAGTCTTCTTGAAATAACTGCCTACAAATTCTAATTCTTTCTTTTTTAGAACGGCAGAATTTTATAAATGAAAAAGCCCCTAGCAAGGTGCTAGTTGCTTAAAGTACAATTACAAATAATCTAGAAAAAGGTAAAACAACTAATCTAGATCCAACCCGTGACATTAACTGCAAAGACTACAAAAGGAGTGGAAAAAACTCATGCCAATTACAGTGACCCAAGACACAAGAAAAACTCCCAACCAACAAAGACCGAGCCACCGGTTTTCACTTCGTGGTGTTTTTGATGTAGTCTCAACCATGTCACCAGGCAAGAACGAACCAAAACAAAGAGACCAGCTAAAATCTATTTGGAAAAAGTCACCAACCCAAAAATGACTCCATTGACAACAAATAAGGAGGAGCCGAATCATTCTTTAACAAGGGGGTTAGCGATCCAATCATTTCAACCATATTCGTGCTTCCTTTCTCTATTAGAGATCCAAAGAAAAGATAATGAAACAATAGAATTGAAAATGTTAGTAACATTTTAATGTTTACCATTGTGCAAAGCATTATTTCTCTCTTAATCAACCATATTCACTGAGATTACTCTTAATATATCAGGTTGGTTATAAGTAAAGGAAGTGGATAACATTTGATAATACATTATATACTTCGTAACACTTTATTTCTTTAACAAGTCATCAACTAAAAGTCTAAAACTCATGTTTATGATTGTATAACATAAATACATGATGAGTAATGATACATATGCCTAAAAAATATGCCTAATAATATGCCTACTCCATTCATTTGTTGACACATGTATATCATATTTTCTCTTTCTTAATCTTTACCATTGATTTTGCCATATGTCTATCCCTCTTTGTTAGGCACATCTTTAGGCATACTATTTAGGCATATTAATCATTTTCCATACATGATATGCTTAAATCTCGTCCCTGTCTCTCCTATGTAAGGATGAGCATAATTTTCTAAGTTCCAGTCCCGTCCTGATCTTAGTAGCGGGAAGTGGTACTAAGTAAGAAATGGAATCGGAAACGGTACCCACTTTTTTTAGTTCGCGGGAATTGAGATTGCGGTACTGGAAATGGTACCGGGAAGTAGTAGCAGATGAGAAATGGGACAGGTACCAGTACCATGTTTTGAAAGTTTTTGTGATCGGTACCGTCAGTACCAGGATCCGTACGCAACGGTACCAGTCCTACATCCATCCCTATATGTATGTATGTATGTATGTATATGTGTTTGATTAAACCCTCTTCCTTTCTCAATATACATATCTATAATCTATAATATATTATAAAAAATTTACATTTTCTTTTTAAAGTTTCAAAACACAAAATTACTAATTTAGCTGTATCACATAAGCATTAATTTATAGTACTCTCTTTAAACATTTACTCAAATTTTATCATTTATACAATTACCATATTTAACCACTCACTTAATTTATCATAACTTATTTTTCATAACTTTAATTATAAAAGTAATATTTTCAAAAGTTATTTATAAAAAAATGAACTTTTTTTCGGGTATGATGAACAATCTTTGAGCACCGTCAACGAAAAATTTTAATCCCAATGGATTGCGCGAGTGCTATGATAGTATGTATGTATGTGTGTATCCATTGTAACCTATGATCCTGTTTGGTAGACCGGAATCATGGTTGGAATGGAATGTTCCATTTTAGTGGAATGAGAAAAAATTGTTTGTTTTCGCTTTTGGAATTGAATAGTTCATTCTTAATGGAATTTCATTTATTTTCAAACTCAATTTTTTCATTCCGTCACCCTTCCTAATTTTATTTTTTTTCATTTCATTCCTACTTCAAAAGAGATTTACCTATTATGCCTTTTTAATCCTTACAAAATTTCAACCACTGTGTATAACTTTCATTCCATTCACCCTTCTATTCATATATACCAAACGGCATACATTAATAGTCCATTCCATTCCAATATGTTTAACAAACACAACAATGGATGCTAATAACTCTTTTAATTACCATGTTCATTCCATTAACTCACCAATTCCAATCCATCATTATTCCATTCAGCCCAACTAAACAGACCCTATGTTTTGAGCCTCTCGAGTTTGATCAACTTCTTCGGCTTAGCAAGCCACAAGCCAAAGATGGGGTAGCATGTTCTTCTTCATGAGCATATTAAGTTGGGCTTAACTAGAGTCATTCATGTAGCATGTAAATGAAATGTTCTGATATTTCTCAGCATTTTTTGGGGGGACTTTCGTGTTGCATGTTTTATATAGTCATCTCCGTTACACGAAGGGCTTTAGGTACATCAAATACTGGATCTCCGTTATATAGTCATCTCCGATTCTCCGTTATATTTCACATTTAATTAATATCCCTTTTTCTCAACATGGACGGATTTAGCTTGGGGCACTCCGAAAGGTTTTAGGTTTGTAATGTATATTTTTATAAGATATGGCATTTTGCCATTACAAATATTTATATATTACACTATAACAAATATTTGATTTTTGCACCTTTTTTTATACGCACTTTTGAAAATATAAAAAATGTTAACATTTATAAGTACATACATATGTATAAAAAAATATTTTACACATTTAAAAATGTGGGAAAAAAAGATATTCACACTTTTAAGTGCTTGGAAATATTACATTTGTATACAATTATAAGTGTATAAATAATTCCACACACTCAAATTCTACTCACAAGGAAATTGCATAGAAATTGAGTGTAAACAAATTTTACATTTTTACGTAGTTATTGGTTGAAGCAAAATAGAAAGAAGCAAAATATGTTTGGGTATTAAATTTTTTTTAAGAAGCAAAATATGTTTTGGAATTATATATATATATATTGTTGGTAGAGCTGAGAGAAAAAAATAAAATGAAGTTTTAATCCTGGCCATTTAAATTCATCAT